>BLXT01007504.1:596283-607343 GCA_019648995.1 Plakobranchus ocellatus | reverse complement strand
AAAAAAAAAAAAAAAAAAAAAAGAAAAGAAAAAATAGAAAACCCGTGTGAAATTAGCTGGAGTGGCAAAATTTATATAATATTAAGAAGGGGAAAAAAAGTTAATGACATGCACCACTATCTAGAAATGTTAACGTGCCACGACAAAACGCCGAAAGTAGATAAAAAAAAAAAAAAAAGGGAGAGACAATTTGGACTGTTTGATAAGACAGCAGTTCAAAATCATTTCACTCACTTATACTTTAACAAACTTTAACTTAGAGAGTTTAAAAAAAAAACCGCCGTTATACATTGGTTCACATTTTTCTTTTCACAAAACTCTGTACAGAATTTAATACAAAAAACTACAGAAAAAAGCAGAGTATGGTATGCAATGTTGAGTAAAAAGCGATGCAGTAGTACAATGAGGCAGTACCAGCAAGGTGGGAGTTAAAGCAATTGTATCATGTTAAAACTGTAGAAGGTGAGTATTAGTATTAGTAGCAAAAGGTTATTATGGCTCTCTGTGTGAGTCTCTATCCTAAAACTCGCTAGCTAGTTGGCTGGGTGCTCAAATACCTTCGACCTTATCCTCCGGTGTTGTCTCCACGATGACTGCGGCTTCCTCTTCTTTAATCTCTGTAATCTCCTCTTCTGGCTCCTCTGGTTTATTTTCCTCGACAGGCTCTTCTCTTTTCTCCTCTTCCTTATCGTCTTCATCTTCTACCTTCACAACATCTTCTTCCTCTTGCTTCACATCTTCCTCTTTAGGCGTATCTACCTCTACATCTGCTGCTGGAGCGGCCTCTACCTCAGCGGCTTCTTCTGCGACGATGGCAGCCTCCACTCCATTATCAGAGATGACCTCAACATCTGCAGCAGTGAGGAAATTTATCAACGGACTAACAACTACAGTTTACAGTGTTTGAGAGTTTCGCATTCATTCGGAACCATTGTCAGACCCTTGCTTTACCTTCAACTCAAGTCTGTGCGCCAGAGATCCAGAGATAACATGCCTGACCTTAGGCTTTCCCGATTTTCTAGCCGTTTTTTTTTTTAATTGACTTGGTTCCATATTTTGCCGCGTGTGTATTGCGCCTTTTGGTTGTTCCATTTCACTGAACCAGACCTCTTTAATCTGATTCAAGCTATCCTGCTCCATTTTGCAGGCAACTGCCTCTCTAAACTATGCGATATGCTCTATAAAGAGCAGATGCCATTGAGGAATTAAGATGACGCTTACAATAGCTTGAATCGCAAACATACAGGTTTTACCGTAGAATTCATATTGTAGCATGTTTTCAATGAAAGAGCGTGAGTATGTTATATAATATAAACTTTCTGGAGTTGACATTATAAATCCGTTATACTTATAATACTTATGGAAAGGTAGACTTTTGAAATTTACAACCAGAGTTTATTTGAGGAAGAACATAAAAGAAAAGAGCATAAAGAGTCAGAGTAAGACTACATGTTTCAGACAATTGGCCCGCCATGTCCTTTCAATGGCAGCTCGGTTGCCACTGGTACACACGAATGCATCCAGTGCTGTTAACTGTAGCTGTGACAAGCATCAATACGCCTAGTAGTATCATGTTGGCGATCACTTGAACAGAGCTTTTCAGGCCAATTGGATCCGGAAAGCGACGCTATTGGTTCTGAAACTGGCGCTTATATTTTCTGAATATGTGCAAAATGAACAACAAAAACAAACAATAACGAATATGTCAAAAGCATCAAGCATCATATAGCGCGAAAGGCAAGGCAAGTTAGAACAAAGGCCTAGCATTATGACGACCGACAGGTGCTGACGAGTTTTCCAGTTGTTTAGGCTCTTCGAGCGACCAGGTAAAAAAGGTTCAGGATGAAGGCATCAAGGCCGCCCCATGCACAAACCTGTAGCCTTTCAGTACAAGTGGTAAAATTGGCATCGTTCAGAACTGCGGGAACAAGAACAGCCTTTGGCAAGAAATCGTTGCGAGATTTACGCTACATTATAGACCGCTAAGCTGATGATATGCCTCGCTTTCTTTCTGACCCCACCATAAAGATGGACTTCGATGACAATCATGAAGATGGGTGAACACCATAATGCAGGGTTGGACAAATACAAGAACAGGAATCTCAAACACTGGGTATCTTGTAACTGGATGACGCAGGGCTGTTTTTCATCTAGCATTCCGAATGGCAAGAGATGTACAGGACTGACTTTTTAACCAGCATCGGGAAAAGGCCCGACAGCCAGCCATTCCGAGTCCCCAGGATTTCTTCCATCAGGAGATCAAAGTACAGCGATCATGGCATGAACATAACTGTATCTGTTCATAACTTTCCCGACTCTCAAGGCAGCGAGATCATTGCTAGGATCTGCGAAGTATATCTGAGCTCAAGATGAATTCCTTTGCATTTCAAGACTGCGCAATATTCGGCGAATCAATTTTCTAGCAAAGCTCTTAGACGAACACCATACTTGGATCTGACACCGGCTCAAACCCTGAAGTCCTGACCGTCTCATTAATGGACAATGTGGTCCGGAGACCCGGAGACCGGATTCCAAAGAGAGGCTTTGCTCTTGAAAAATCGGTGCAAGAGAATGGACAATAGGCCCTATATTTTGAAATATCTTGTGAAGTGTTTTAAAGATTCAAGTCTTACATATTGAAATATTGATATTTTAAAAAATGTCCACAGAAGAATATTATGGAAAAGAGAGAGATGTGTGAAGCTGCACAGAGAATACAGTAAGTTTCAACCCTATGATAACCGCCTCGACACACGTTCAACATTAAACTGCTAGCCGTTTCCGACCGATAGGATGTATTGGTGGATGGCTGCAAAAAGCACAACGAGGTCAATTTTTGAGAAGGTGAAACGATGTGAATATCAATGTATAGAGTATACCTTAGGGCTATTAATCACAAGCGACTGTTTGAACAGTATTATGTACAGATAAAATATGCGAGCGAGTAAAGCTTCCTTAAGGCCCAGATTCTTTTACATTGCCTGCGGCAGCCTCCTGGAATGCAACATTCAAACTCCAAGAAAAGCCAAAGTCCGTATGGATGGCTTCGCGAGCGGCAATTCATAATAAGGATATGGCTCTTTGAAACAATGCTCTTATCACTGCAGTGACACTAACACTAAAATCATCGCATAAACTAAACTGTGCAGATTAAAGGACAGGGAGATTAAAGAATATATTTCTTCTTGGGAAACATACTAGGCAAACAGGTATGCGATGCATGCTCTCATTCTAAACAGTAGCTGCTGGTAACCATTGCTGAAAGAATGCACAGACCATTAAATCAGTAATACTTCTGCCCCCTCTGGCAGACGTTCACAGTTGGTGCTAAAAGGTTCGGCGGCGAGTGAGGATCAGGCAGGCAGTAAGAGTCAGGGCGATGTTATGCAATCAATGAACATAATGCATCTCTGATAGTGTTCCGTATAATCACAAAAAACATTGCAGTGATTAAATATAGAGGAGTATAACGTAGACACTCAGACTATGTAAGGCGTTTTTAGGACAAGTAACATTTTTAGGTACACGCTGTGCTTTAACCTTCGATTTTGTGGCACTAGACATCAACGGTGATCTTTTTCACGCAGAACAATACACAACAATGCTGTGCCTCCGAGTAACGAAAAAAAAAAAAAAAAGGAGGGGGGAGAATACGATCCAGTTCACAACGAACCCATATCGTCTGCCAATAGCCTAATGATCATTTTATGATCTGATTAAAACATAAATGCTAATACCGTGAAACTTGCAAACAGAAATACAGGCCCTAGAATGTACATATTTCTTGATGTAAATGAACAAAAAAAAAGTTTTAAATGCAACACAGGATTCTACATAGACCCCCTAAAACTTGTGTCAAAAGAAATCTTACACAATAACAACATAAGAAACGAGAACAGTACATTTTACTCAGATTATTACCAGAGACAAAGGGCTCTAAAATCTTTCTAGATTCTATTTTAAACTCCGCTTTATCTTGGGTGCTTTGTTATGCATTACATTAATTCCCTTCACTTTGAGAATCTATGATATGGCCTTTCCTTGATGATAAAACTGGCGAATTGATTCTGATGGAAATCATTATATTGTATCCCTATTCGTGGTTTCTTTTTCGTCTCTAATTAATTATCAAATCGGCGGATTAAGTCTGATCTATAATACACTGTGTCATCATTCATAACTCACTAGCACTTCTATCAAAGTTTAGAATAAAGCAAGCGAATTTTATCATATACATAACGCATTGCGTCATTGCTCATAATTGTTTAGCGTCTTTATACAATGATATAAGCAGCGATTTGAGTCCCATATATATATATAATACATTGTGTCATTATTCATATATCATGTATATCTAGCACTACCGCCTGTATCAAACTTTATAATAACCTAACGAATTGAGTCTGACACTCACGTAGTGTATTTACTCTAAATTGATTAGCGCCGCTACGAAGAAAAGATGAGTTTTTTAAAGCTTACCTTTTATTAAAACTGGTTTATACAAAATGAGAGAGAAATAAAATGAATGCTGTGTAAAAAGAAAACTACAATAATAGTAACATAAACAAGACTACAATTCAGCATGGTAGCTTAACCGCCATCTGCCAGTCCAGGCAAAGTACATGTAATACTTTTTTTTTTTCAATTGATTGGATCCATCACATAAAAACATTTTCTTCCTTTGAATGTTCAAAGTAATAATTTTAATTTATTAATATCCTGGCTGTTAAAGTATGTTGATGAAACTAAAAAGTGGGCTTTGAATGATATCGCAAATATTAATACAGTTACGTCTTTGTCTATCTCTGGGGAATTTATCGACCATTGTAAGTTGAAAAAAAAAAAAAAAAAAAAAAGAATAATATGGGCATTCACAAACTATTTAAAAACTAGTCCAGCTGAAACATTCTACGAGCTTTAGCTCAAAATATACCTTATCATTCTCAATCTCGATTGTTTTGATTCATATAAAAGGAACCTTTCTAAGAAAATGTTATACATTCTTTAGAATATTAGAACAATGGAATTAATTGCCTTTTTGCGGCATTGAAGATAAAAAACCGAAAATTTTATAGTTTCACAAAACTTCATTTTTTTCTTGAGAGTCGCTTAAAAGAAAATCTGCAGCTAGGCCATTGTATTAAAAAAAACAAACAAACACGCACACAATTCTGATATCTAACTTCTGAATTATGGTAGTTTCTATTTATGCTCTACACTTAGGGCTTAGTCAACACAAAGATTTGCAAGTAGCCTGCTACACACAGCATCCAGGTATTTACATTTGATTGGATGAGAGGTGCTTTTATCTAACCAGAACATCTGAATCTTAAATCATTGACTGATTCGTTTACTTTTCAAACAACCCTTTTCTTTACTTGCTTTTTTTTTCATTTGGATTTTAATCAACAGGCGACCATCTTTGAGAGCTTCCACATGAGCATTTAGACATCAGGGGCATTGCAATGAGCTAACTATGAAACCTCAACATGTTTTAAAGACAAACCTTAAGCAAATGTACCAGTACAGCTGATAATGGTGTTTATAAAACCTAATTACGGGGGCCAATAATCGTGGGCTTACTCTATTTTCTAACAATACACCAGCAAAATGACATACGATTCCTTGCATTGTTAAGATCTTGACAAGTCTATAATTTGAAAGATAATTTCATCATTGTATTGATTTTCGAAAGTTAAAAAAATAACTGAAAAAAAATATTCAAAGGATTATTTTTTCAGATCATTTTATGTCTATTGTTTACTCCCTAAAACCTTTTAGATTTATGAAAAGTTATCTACAGGACTATTGAGAATTGTCGCCGATTTAGAGAGAAATAGACCTAGGTACTTGGTTTTGTCCTAACGGACAATCAAACTGTCAGAAAATTTTTGACCTAATTATTCGGAGGAATCAGTCCGTAGCCAGTTTCTAGATCAGGCCAGAGAACTGTTCCCGCCAGTAAAATTTTTAGGCTAAAGTTCTTAGTTTATGGATCAGATTCTTTATCATTCTTGTCATTCCTCTGCGTTTTGACAGCAAAGTTTGGGCGTGACACAATCTGGTCCGAAAAGGCTTTATAAAGATAAACTGTTTTTAATCGCAAGAGTCAGACTTCTAATGTATAAGTAATTTTAACCAAATAGAATCCGACTGGAAAACTGACTTGATAATCATACATACTTTTTAACAGCTAAATTAGACTTCCACTAATCTAATCTGACATAACAATCTGAACTGAAACAAAATTGGCTTTTTTTAGCGACAGAACCTCATCGCTAAACACATTTCGAATATGATATAAGTCTAGCCTGAAACAATTTGACCTGAAATGTAGGGAATATAACGATTTAATCGTTATCAACGCAAAAACCAAACTTCCAGTTTTATCGCCTAATCTTACCTAACACATGTGTCCAGACAACAGGCTTTAAAACATTTTTTAACGCATAAGTCAGAATACCACTTTGTAATGTAACATAAAGTGGACCCCAGCTTAACCCAAGCACCGGGGAACCAGGAGTAGGGTCCTGATTGTTCTTGGCATACGGCATATTGATGAAGTTTGCCGTTGCTTTCCTCGCCACCTTTACTTTCGCCGGGTCTTAAGAGATCTAGCTACCCATTCAGTGTTGGGTGGACACGAAGGAGCAATGATAAATTGATTTTGCCCGAACTGGGATTCGAACCCCGGACCTCTGACTTGGTAGCCAACTGCCCTACCAGATGAGCCACCGCTTCCCCCAATGTAACATTATCTGGGCTAAAACGCACAGAATCGACGAGGCAAATAGACTTTAAAAACCTTTATTCCCTTTAGTCAGATTGTCAATGTAAGGCGCATGTCCTGTTACCGTGCAGCCAAATGCTATCTAGCGCGATACCTGGTCAATGTGCTGGCCCATGTCAAAACACTGAAAGGTTATCAACAGTGTATTGTTGCCGGGTTTGGCAAAAACTTCTGCACCACTGACGTTTGTTCTGTTTTCCAAAGGAACAAAAATCTAGGTGAATTTTGGAACGGAATTGCGCCATTCAAAAGCTTGAAATTTTATTTTAAACTGCTTTTCAACCGAAAAACGTATCATAGTGACACAACTTTGTTCTTTGCGCCGCTATCTAATCAGAGAGTTGCATTTAATTGACGGTCTGAAAGTTGTCCAGTGCCTGCTTTGAATCACAACCAGCTGAGAGTGAGTCAGTGTGGCCTGAGATAAAGCACATTCAACCCCACACCTATTCTGAGCCAGAATCTACTGACAATAGCAGCCAAAACAATAACAACAAAAATTTAAAAATTAGGCTGGCGTAATCCTAACGGCTCTGATTTAAGATCTCTGAAACATTAAGATCTAAAACAAACAGTTCTCGTTTAAAAAAAAACAAAACAAACTGCAAAACAAAAGCTACACTCATTTATGATTCCATTCCTGAGAAGAGAGATTCAATTAAAGCAAAAAAAACAAAACAAAAAAAAAAACCTCATACAAAACAAGTTTTGATACAGTCAAATTGATATAGAAAAAAATAATGCACAACATAATTTTGGCAAAAGTGGGTGCTCCAAAAAAAGGTGGTCTATATGGCCTGAGTTTTGTGAAAGTCTTATTTGCATGCTAATAAAACGGAATGAATACAATATGGCTTTTTTTTTCAAAGCAATTAATGTAACTAAATAGTATATAGCTTTAAAAAAAAAAAAAGACAAGATTTCCCTACGAAACAAAAATGGAAAGCACTTTTACACCATCGCTCTGAATGAAAAAGAAACAAAAGGAGTCTGGATGAAGCATGCATGCAAAGGTGAATCCATTGCAGATATGCTGGGACTAACTTCATTCAAACACAAAATGTGTCTAACCCACAAAGCATAGAGAAAATAAAAAAAATGCTTGATAAAGAAAAGGGGAGTGTTCCTTTTTTGTGTCAATTTTTTCTATGAAGAAGTCGCCATGACTGGCAATACAATGCAATTGAAAAGGTAATAAAAATACATTAAAAAACAAGGAAGCCACGTAAACAGGCTAACTTCAACTGGAAAAAAAAAATCTGTATTACAAGATATGTGTGTGTGAATATACATGTATAAAAAACTTATATTTAAACACACATAAAAATACAATAGAATAAAAATTTACAAGATCTCAGCTAAAATGGAATGAGATTGATGAGAGAAAATGAAAAACACTGCCTCCTTTGATGACTGAATTTAACAATTTAAAGTGCTATTATAGTTTTTTTACAGATCTAGATTCATAGGCTTGGCCTCGAGATCTAAATGCTTGGTGTGAGCAGAAAGCTATCTCTTGAAAACATTGCTGAATAGGTGTATTTGTGAATGCCAACTCTACCCAATACTACCATAGGTTTTTGCCTCTATTTTTCTAATAACAATAAAGAGCTGGAGACAAATAGAGCTTCCCCAAGTGATATCTCATTCCCTTTAGCTGCAAATAAAAAAATGATGGAAGGAAAAATAAAGGAGTACTTTTTTCCCCTTCTTTCCAAGACTCACGGGTAGAAGCAGCAGTCTCAGCGTCTGGCGCGGCTATGTAGTCAACCTGAGGCATGCCAGAATGAACTGTGACCCCGCGTTCTTTGTAATAAGCATCAGATTCTCTGTCCACAACCAACAGACGCGTTTCGTTAGGCACCGCCTTTATTCTGGATATCACCTCTGGGTGCGGCTACATGGTCAAGAGAAACAGAAGAAAAATGTGGTTGGGGGAAGATTAGGACAATTCAAGACAAATGTTAAACAGAATAAAAAAAGAACTGGAAAAACAGAAGCAAGGCTACTTGGAAGATTGGAATGAAAGAGAAGATATTCTTTGAAGATTCATAGCTATACGGACGAAATCAATGAAAAAGCTGTATTGTCACTAACTATGGCAGTATAAGGGATTGTGTTGGTTTTTGTTGTTTATAATCTTTTCAAATCAAGGTTATCATAAGCTTGCAGTGGGGCTTGAACCTACAACAGAGGGATCTGTGCAGGGTCTTGCAGGGCAGGTTCATTTCTACCAATCATCATGCAATTTTGCTGTAAGGGAAGAGGCATGTTCAAGAGGAGTGGACAGAGGAGAAGAGGGGCAGAGAGAATGAAAAGAAAGAAGAAAAGGATGAAAAATAGAAGGAGAGGAGGTGTAAATTTAATGATCATTACAATCATCTTACCTGATTTTCCACATTGACACCGTTAACCTCCACAATACGATCATTGACTCGCAGCCCAGCAGCCAATGCAGGAGAGTTGTCGTCTACCAGGCCTATGTACTGACCAGGCTTGTTACGCTCTGCGTGGAGGTTGAATCCATAGCCCTGGAGCCAGAATGAATGAAAGGGTTCAACTGAGCTTTTTGTTAACATTGTAAAATACAGAGGGAAACTTCATTTCAATGGATACAAAGAAAAAAAAAAGGAGTAAAATCTGTGTCAAATTTGAAAGCATTATTGTCATATAATAAACTAGAAGCAACAGAAATGTGGTTCCTTAGAAGAATGCTCCGGATACCTTGGACCGCAAAGAAAGCAAATGAGAGAGTTCTGAATGAAGCTAATAAAAGAAGATCACTGGTCAGAACTATAAGGAAACGTCAAGCCACCTTTCTGGGCCACGTGATGAGAAGAGGAAAACTGGAACATTTGGTAACAACAGGAAAGTTTGAAGGAAAAAGAGGCAGAGGAAGACAGAGGAGAGGATAATGGATGGACTGGCCACATGGCTTGGACCAGGAAAAGTGTCAGATATACTGGCCGCCGTCAAAGATAGGGATTTGTGGACGGACGCCAACGCTTACAAGCAAGGCACTTGATGATGATGATTGTCATATAAAAACAAAAACAAAAACCTCCCAAAAAATCAATTTGAAAAGCAAAACTTTGAAAACCTGCATAAAATGACAAAAACACAGTGACATTTTGCCTTTCTATAAGCTTGGATACATGTGCATTAAATGGCTTTGCATTCATCATTCTAAAGTTTATCACGGGGAAGAGTTTAACTCACTATAAGGAAACAAATAAATAACATTACAGTCAAATTTTGAGGGAAAAAAATTGTCGTAACACCAGATTTCCCAATAAGTTGAGGGCGTGATATAGAAGAGAAAAAAGTCAGTGAGACATAGTAATGTAAACAGAAGACAGGACACAACATAATAAAAGAAAGAGAAGAGAGAGAAATCCAGCGTAATGAATCAGTCAACACCACAAGAAAAAACAAAGAAGAAAAAGAAAGAAAGAAAGAGATGGAGAGAGGGGGACTACGAGAGAGGTANNGCCGAGGGCAGGGTTCTGAACAAAGAGTCGAAAGCAAACAACAAACAAATCACACCAGGCACTAACCTGAAAGTGCGGCCAGATCTTGAGGTGACAAAGCCTCGGCCTATGCAGCTCATCTTCGTTTGTCTGACCATTGGTCGTGACGGTGGCCGTAGTGACTTCAGCCGCGACTTCCTCCTCCTGTGGTGGGTGCTCCTCCTCTTTGTTGTCCTCTACAGTGAGGATCTGCTGCAACGCCTCGGCAGGTGGCTCCTCGCTGACCTCTGGCTCGGGTTCGGGTTCCGGTTCTGGTTGTGTTACTGGGTGAGGAAATAGGAAAAACAAATGATTTTACAGTTTGAGGTATGTGCTACACATGCTCTAGGCATGGATTAACCTGTTTTGGTGACTGATTGATAGGTTGACTAACGGTAAACCCAGTTCACCATTACACTGATGAAATTGAAACCTAGATCATAACCGAGATTATAACAGCCGCTCTGGCGAGCCACAAGTTTGTGTATATGAGTGCACAGTATAGCCTGTTTGAGCCGCCATCAAACCAGAACGTATGTGGTGAGTTCAAGCGTGATACACTGTGTGGCGAGGATTGAATCTCATTTTAAGGCCCTACTCTGTAGCCTTATGATGGAGCATGATATATGTGAAAGACGCCTGAAGGCGACGAAAATAAAAAAATAAAAAAAAAGATCAACTGACATTTAGTGAGGAAGTACAAAACAACCATCGTAAAGCAAGTATCTTTTGCATGCCAGAGTTTATCGCTACATAACGAA
>BLXT01007504.1:427231-438227 GCA_019648995.1 Plakobranchus ocellatus | reverse complement strand
GGTCATGGTTGAGTGAACCTAGTCTAGGGTATCAAATGACAACAGAGGCAAGGAAACTAAAAGACCACTGTTAAACGGCTGTGACAACCATAATAAATTTTCTTGTTATGGTTTAGAGAAAATTGCCGAGTTGGCAGGAATTTTAAAATTAACCGTGAAAAAACTTATTTATTGACTTTATAAAGTAACCATGGCAGCCACTTATAAAAAAACTTTTGAAAATTTTGAAAAAAAGAAGAAAGTTGACTATGATAAGATTTCCGCAAGCAAAGGGGAAACAACCCAGCAAATTCCTTTTATTGAAAGCGTTCCGGCTCTTGATTGTTTTAGCATACGACATTCTGATGTAGTTTGCCATTGCTTTCCTCGCCGCCTTTACTTTCGAGATCTAGAAACCTATTTAGCGCTGGGTGGTCACAGAGGAGCTTAGGCAAGTTTTTTTTTCTTCAAAGGATAAATGCTGTTGCTGCTGCTGCTGTTATTGATGTTTATGATGATGATGATGACAGCAATAATTTTTTATGAAGATAATGATAATTATTATTCTTGTTAAGAGCGATTAAAACGATCATCAAGTGATAATAGAAGATGGGAATGTGAAAAAGAAGATTTGTCATAAAATCTACAAATAAATAATAATGAAAGGATCATAAGGTGCCAATTTCTTAATTTCACTATATATTTCTAGTTTGTTTTACGTCCCCTAAGCTTTTACGGAAAACTTATTCGGGGACAAAAGCGGCATTGATAGGAGACAACAGAGGAAGAGAAGGCAAGTAAAAGATAGAAGGATCCCTAATCTATTCTACGTCTATCTGCTAAGGGGCTAATCCCCTGTTCTTAATTTCACTGAAACCAACCCACGATATGTATGTTTACAAGCACTCAGAAAGCCCTCAAAGAACTCACTTAGTGTAATGCCCTTTGAGGTAGCTGGACTCTATCGCCCGGAGAGCGTACTTGAACGTGTTCACTGAGGTAGCAGCACTGACCCCCATCACTGTCTGGCTCGGAGCGAACCAGGCAATCCTCAGCTCCCTGCGAGATCCACTTAACTTACAAGTAGCTTCCTTTGAGCTCCAGCAAACAACCACCATCACCGACAGCAGCAATCGGCGGCAGCGCCGTTCGCCCCACATACTTTAGGTCCAGCAAATTATGACTCGACTTAAATTTTGGTAGAGTCATATAACGATTGGCGTCTCGACATGGATGTCTCACGGATCAACACAGATACAAATGTATTGTCAAAGTTTGAAACATCATGTAGAGTATCCATATTTACAAGCAGTTCCCAACAAAACCTTCCATAGGAGGTTCAAGCTTAGCTTCACAGTAGAATATCAAGTTCTGGATCTTCTGCTGTTAAAATATAACTCACTTTCATCTCGAACATGATTTGTGATAGATTTGGTTCGATTAAAACCACAGTAAGGTTGATTTGAAATATGCTAGACTTGTAACGGTTGTCTGAAAGATTTTACACGGTGGGATATTTATTGACCGCTGAAATTCATTATCCAACTGGAGCCTCAAAGCATCTCATAAATTCTGATGACCCTGAGCAAGTGAATAATTTAAATGCAATCTTGTTTTACCTTCCCCTGGTTTGCGCGACAATCTCTTTATTGGAGTAAAGAATACCCATCAACTGATTTGAAAGGCAGAAAAGTATGAAATATTTTTTCAAAAAAATATTCGAATAAGCAATTAGAAAAATAAAGTTTGAAACGATGAACAAGCCGTGCATACAAAAAATAAAATTATCTCTCGGGCCAATGTACAGGCAGCGGTTTGGTTACTCCAAGAAACAGGTTTGTATCTGGTCATAATCCGGTGAAAGGGTTCAGAAGGTGGGCAAGACAGTCTTTCAGAAGTTTACTCTTCTGTTTCTGCTTTTCTTTCTTTTACAGAAGACTTCTAGTATATTAATTTTTTGTCCATTAAAACGCATACGAAATGTATTTTCATGTTATTTTAAAGGCCTCTCTTTTTAATTATACGGCAACATTAACAGAGTATTTTTAGAACGTTAATTCCTCATTTCACAGCGACACTTAACAATTTCTTCCTTTATCTCCAAAAAAAGTTTTTGTACAAAATAGTTTTCTATGCCTTCGGTTTTCAGCATCTGCGCGCGTAACAAAACATTCTGCCAAGTTTATCAACTTAACCAGCTTTCATTTTCTGTCTAAAAAAACTGCATTCCGGGATATTTTTTGTTTCCTACAGTCAAGGGTGTGCCGAATGTCTAGATGTAATTCTACTCAAAACCTGCATTTAGAAATTTGCATTGTGGTTTCGAATGGTGGAAAAAAAAAAACCACTCGCGTCCTTAAGCACATAAAAAAAAGAATTCCGCTTTTAAAAATTGCTTTTCCTGACTGAATTTTTGCATAAGGTTAAGGAATACAAACGAAGTTTAAAAGAATCAAGATATTCTAGGTGTGGGATAGTTGTAGGTAATGTGAAATATCTTTCAGAGCACTAGGGGAAATCTAATTGTGAGTACTTTTCCCTCTTATCATACATCAACTTCAAATGATGTTGAGGAAGGGTGTCACTGAGCCTAACCCGGTGGTCGAAAATTGGCCAAGATATAATGAAAACATTTCGAGATGAGACCGCACTACATCTCTAGCTTGTCCGCTCTTCCTATGGGATTTATTAAGGGTGTTTAAATAGACATGCTTCCTCTATTTTATCTCGAACATTTCTATTGCTATTGCGATCGTTAAAAATTTGCCTGCATTGCTTTCGTTGTGTAAGGCGTAACGAATGGCTTCTTATACAGAAGTCTTTTTCAGAATGCCATGTGACTTTGGATACGCACTTTTAAGCCAATCAGAATTCTAATCACAATGTTTTTGCTCACAATATTAGAGGTTAAATTCTATGATTTCTTTGCATTTTCACAATCCGAACCTTTAAATCACATATTGTTCTAAGGAAGACCAGGATATATTATTATTATTATTATTATTATTATTATTATTATTATCATCATTATTATTATTATTATTATTATTATTATTATTATTATTATTATTATTATTATTATTATTATTATAATTATTATTGTTATTGTTGCTGTTGTTTTCATTATCATCATCATCATCATGATTATTATTATTATTATTATTATTATTATTATTATTATTATTATTATTATTATTATTATTTTATTATCACAGCAATAATGCGATTATAATTTTATCAGTATTATTGTCAATGTAAATTATTATGTTACTACTACTACTACTACTACTACTACTACTACTACTACTACTACTACTACTACTACTACTACTACTACTGCTACTACTGCTACTACTGCTACTAGTACTACTGCTACTCCTTCTATTACTACCAAAGTATTTGACTTTGCAGTACCTTTATTGTTAAAATATAGTTTTCTCTTGTTTGCACTTATGATAAAACCTTTATATTTAATTGAGACCATATCTCTTAAAATTTAATGCACCTGGATAATTTTACAAACTTTACATTTTTAAACAAAAAATATGTGAAGTAGAATCACTCCGGTCTGCCAATTCTTTTTAAGCTTTAGTTGATATTTACGGAAAGAATAAAACCGTTATAACAGCTTGATATTTTAATTAACGAAATTTTTTCTTGCTATTACAGTTCCATTTTTAACATCGCTAATGCAGATAACGTAATAGGTCAACCAATAGCAACACTGAAACTCCAAAACGTAGCATATGTGCACTGAGCATTTGAAGATGAACTTTTCGGACAATCGTTTTGTACATTTAGAAAAATGAAACTTCGAAAGTCAGTTTATTTTGTCCCTCAAATAAGAATCCATCGTATTCACCTGAAAATTATGAAGCACAATAGAAACTTCTAGAATCAAGACACTCTCGCTTGATAGTAAATGTATTTACATCCAGAGATTGTCTTCAGTTATATACAGAAATATACAAATTTATTCCTCTGCGTCGATGTCAGTCCCTTGGGAAAGTCTAGAAAACCTTAGGTGACTTTCAGAACTGAAGTCAGATGTCTCCGCCAGGCCAATATGTGTTTGAGGAATAAGCGAGAGCACACAGGTAGAGAACAGCCCAGCCAGGTACATTTCTCGTGTACACTCCTCTGTCTACAGGACTCATGGGGACTGCCAGGACAATGTGATGTATGCTCCTGTACAGTTGTCCGGCCCCTGGCTGTCTCCAACTGGCCCTGCACTGACCACGTGTTTTCAGGTGAATTCACTCGCAAAAAAGTGACACTCTTGATGTCATCACTTGCCTCCTACATAGTTCTTTCCCCATAAGTTAAGACGGTACTTTTTCCTTTTCGTTTTGCTCCACCAGGCTGTGTCAGAGTTAAAACATCACTGTCACACAGTAAATGTTATATTTGTATAAAATGATAAACAAAACAGACTTGAACGGAAAGAGATTTGCACAGAGCTTATATACAAAGCTAGGTAGAACTGGTAGTAAAGTCACCCTAGTTAGGATCAACTTTACACTATGTAGCTTTTTCAAAGTATTAAATATTTTCTACTTTTCTTGCTCCTTCCTCTATTTCTATATTTGGACATCACTGTTTTGCTAGTTCCTTGAAATTCTGCTTGGCCAGCCACATTCTCTATTGACTAATTTTCTACCAAACCCCATCTACCTCAAACATATCTTTTATCAGATTGATCTCTTTTTTGATGTTTCGCTTGTGTATCAAACTCTTTTTTAGCTTTTCGGTTTTCCCTCTTGTTTCTCTCTTTCTTTCTTTTCTTCATTTATTCCTATATGGTTATAATCTGTCTAAACACGCAGCCGTTACAAAAGTTTTACTGAACTATAGTTTAGCTTGCAGAAATATGCACAAAGATGCGTTTCGTAACGCATCAAATTCTCAGTGTATTATCAGCGGCTCTCATAAGTAAGTCGTTTCCATGTCATCAAATGTGCTTAATTTGCCAAGAATCACTTTCTATCTCATAACCTATGTCGCCGACCATTGCTGACAAAAACTTAGCGTGTACAGAGTCTCTTGATCGCCATTTAGAAGAAACTGCAAAAGTGAGCAGTGAAAGAAATTCTTTGGATTCCATCTCGTATAACATGGGCTTTCATTGAAAAGCCATAGTCTATCATTTGATGGAGGCAGTGATACAAATAAATAAGATGTTAAATAATTTTCATACCCATTTGACGTAAGAAAGTTGTTTTTTTTTTACAGTAAATAATCATGTTTAACTGTTTCTTTAAAGAAAAAAAAAATTATCACACACTTACAATTCGAGAGGATAAAAGGCTTCCCACACAGAGCATCCAAGAGAGGTAGTATTAAGTTAAATCTGCGATAATAATAGGATCAGCGCCATTATACGACAATGAAAGAATTATATACGGATAGTCGCGAGGGAGGGAAAGTACAAACACAATGCAGAAGAGAGAAAGAGAGAGTAATAAAGAGTTCGATAGATACACAAACAGACAAACAGACATGTGATCTAAATCACACATCTGATGATTACTGAAAAAATTTTATACCAATCAACGGCCAAAGATATCTGCTGAACTTAGAAAACAGCTTAAGAACGAAAATACAGAGTTGATAAAAATCAATATACGTCAATGTCATTCATGCATAACGGTAAGAAAAATGTGGCAATTAAAAGAAAGGAAAAAACTGTTTTAAGAATTGACAATGACCATCCATACTGAAAACTGACCAGTGACCACCCATACTGGAAATAAATAGATTTAGGGTTTGACAATAGCCATCTACATTGAAAAATGAATAGATTGGCAATAACCATCCACAATATAAACTGAATAGATTTAGGATTGACAATAACCATCCACACTGGAAAGTGAATAGATTTTGGATTGAAAATAACCATTCACACTGGAAACTGAATTGATTTAAGACTGACAATAATCACCCACACTGGAAACTGAGTAGATTTAGGATTGACAATAATCACCCACACTGGAAACTGATTAGATTTAGGATTGACAATGACCTCAAAATCGTTATTTTTTTTATAAAATAGTCTCAGTGGGATGTCATATTGCTCTTGATGGCAAACCGCCTAAAGTGCATGTCAAGTTATCTTTCATTTATGTCATTATTTAAAATAATATATAACCGTGGAGACATACTCTTTTACTGACTCGTAAATGTTACACAGCTGGTCTTTATAAACTAGACTTAAGATGATTGCAAAGAGATAAAAAAAATTCCAGTATTGACATTTGGCATTTTAGAAATGTAGATATCTTATACAAAAAAAGCTCATGGTATCATTTTGTAAAACAAATTGAAGTCCGTTTCAAGAGAATATCGTAGATATCGCATAATCTATAGCGTATTTCTGGTCTGATCCAACACACATTTTCGTCATTGTTTCTTACCATGACCTCCCAACTTTCACCACCTCTCTCTCTTTGGCCTTCTGTCCACCACTCTCCTTATTTGTCCTAACCTCTGGACAGCTCTAACCTGCCATACCGTTAATCTTGCCCCATTAATAACTCTGCTTGTGACAGCCTGTGTGCCTCTTCCTTTCATGTTAATACAGTGTACATTTATTTTCCTTTCTTCTCCGTTTTCTTTCCCAGGTAGAGGAAGAGCACACATTTGAGGAACAAGAAGTAGAAAAGGAGAGCTAAAGATAGACATGACATTGGCACATAGAGATATCTCTATCTGGTATTCTCTTAGCCTCAAAACTAACGGATGTTCAAAAGAAGGATATCGTATAAAAATATGAAATCCTTTTCAAATACAATTTTAAATATTTTGTGATTGTATCATTTTTAACTTCTGATTTTTATATACAGAAGCGCTCTCTCTCTCTCTCTCTCTCTCTCTCTCTCTCTCTCTCTCTCTCTCTTTTCTTTTTTTTTTTGGGAGAGGGGGGGGAGGTTCTCATGCTAAGCAAGATTTTTAGATGTTAAATCTCAACTTCCATACTTTCTCGCTAACATTGAGAAGCGTTTCTAGTCAAAATCTAGAATCTAACAGCAAGTCGAGATTGTGCATATCGAGAGTTGACCCACTAGAAAAATGAAACGATCTCCTAAAGACACGTGAAATTTAAAATTTAAAAAAAAAAGAAAAAGGAAAAAAGGAAAAAAAAAAAATAGACAAATGGATAAAAGCTTCAATGATCTGAATCTTTTGACAAGCCTTAAACAAATGACAAACGTCTGGCTGTGCAGTCAAACAGAATTTAATTCAAATGAGCAGAATATAGATAACTTTTCTAAGATTGAGAAAGATAAGAATAAAATGAAGATGTTAGATTAAATTGAAAGCACTAGATACCAATAAAAAAAACCAATGGCGTTTTAATATTGGCAATGACTGATTTTTGCCTGCGGTTTGTCTTCATGACCCAAGATTATAACCCAGATATCTTATTTCTATGTTTTGAGGCCATTTTGTTTTCCTTGCTCACTATTTTTTTTCTTAAAAAACCATATGGGTTAAAACTCGTAGCATTTCTGTGAAAAACTACTGTTATTTCGTTCTTGTCGCGATTGCTGTTGGTGTTGGTTCTGTTGTTGTTGTTGTTGTTATTGTTGTTTGAGGTGGTGGTGGTGGTATGGGGTCATATGAGGATGGGGATGTTAATAACGGGATTAGGCACAAGTTTTTTTTTCCGTTTTTGTGTGTGTGTGTGTTCAATCTATTCATAGATATGCGCACTCTTAGTTTATATGCCTATTCTTTTAGTCAGCTAAACGGCCATACTTCATTTGGATTGCCCGCTCCCACAATAACCTTGTAGGGAAGCTCCGTCGTAAGATTAATTTTCTTTTGTTCTAAAAAAACACCATCTCTGCACCCGGAAGAAACGTCACGACATCCAGTGTCCGGGAAAACCCGCTGTCTTTAAATAATGTTCATGAATCACAACATGATTATACTGCTATACAAAGGGCTTACCAAAGGTGAGTCAACACTATTTTGGCAGCAACTCTCTATACCCTGTTGCTTTTTGTTAAACATTAAACTCCGATTAGCGAAAAGTACCAGTCATTCATCTTCTACTTATGAAGATTTGTTTACAGAAATTTAGCGGGTCAAAAACCTCACTGGTTTATCCCTCTAACAAGCTGGAACAAGACGTATCTTTTGCCTTTGGAAAACGTTTGTACAAAAAAGAAAGAATTCTCAAACACACACAAAAAATCGTACTGAAAATTTTATGTCGCTTTTCGATTTTATTTTGCGTTGCGATGTACACTAGTGTTCCAGGCCGGCAGTTCCATTATTTACGGTGTACTGACTAGTCCTGTGAAAAAGATACTGCGTAGAAGGGTGTTTAAAAACCTTTGACGGATAAAATCGGAATATTGTAGCGAATTCTATCAAGTTCTACATTATATCCACACAGACCATTGTGGGCAACATGAATACATCAATGTTTTTGTGGATTTTTTTTGGCGCCTCATAAAAATTTGTAAAAGCAATAAATGAAGACCCATGGATCAGTTTCAGTTAGATAGCATTGCATACTGTTTTGTAGGTACAGTATTTAATGAAAGATAATTGTTTTACTGTGTAAGTAACTGAAAGGTGTAAGTAAAATACGCTTTATGTGGACCATATGGTTTTTTCAATAATAAAATTACAGATTACATCTTCTTAATATCACGATCAAAATGACAGGTTGAAACCTCTGATATGAGGTCAAAAGCATGGTGTATGTGGAGAAAAGCATGATATAAGTGATTAAAAGCATGGTGTATGTAGAGAAAAGCATGATATATGTGATAAAAAGCATGGTGTATATAGAGAAAAGCATGATATATGTGATAAAAAGCATGGTGTATATAGAGAAAAGCATGATATATGTGATAAAAAGCATGGTTTATGTAGAGAAAAGCATAATATATGTGTAAAAAGCATGGTGTATGTGGAGAAAAGCATGATATATGTGATAAAAAGCATGGTGTATGTGGAGAAAAGGATGACTTGGAATAAAAGGTAAAGGAACATGCGTCTGAGAACAAGACAAAAAACTTTCGTCATCATGAAATCAGTATGGTTTCATAATGAAGATGATGGTGTTGATGATGATGTGATGATGAAGGCGGTGACGATGCTTCTTTTGCTGCTGCTGCTGATGATGATGATAACGATGATGATTATGGCAGCTTTAGAGAAATCACAATGACGGTTTATATTTTTTTAGATGGAAAAGATCTGTAATGCAAGGCAAATACGATTTTTTTTAATAACCGTTACCTAAAGTATTAAGTTACCTGATATTTGTATGAGGCAAAAACCATCGTGCGTCGTATAACGCCTGTTTGAAGACATTCACAGTCGTCTCTGCGCTGAAGCCTTCTGTCCAACCACTGGGCGCAAGCCAGGCTATTCGAAGTTCTCTGGGAATATCCAACTCAGGGACTGTAGAAGATAATACTGTCGGGATGTCACCATGTGGTGTCACCTCTGTTACATGTGGGTCCGGGCTGGTTGTAGTGCTGGAGTGATATTCAATGGTTACAGGAGTTGTGGAAGTTACAGTTCCCCCTGTAACCTTTGGAACTGTGAAAGGCGTAACTGAGGAAAATTCTGCACTGTGGTTTCCATCCCTGGTCAAATAAAAAACGCCATTTTGGTCTGCATTGAGAGAGGGCGAGGTTGTTGAGTTTGCTTCCTTCACTTTTCCTATTGATGCCAGTTTATCTGGGATGGATGTGGGGATGCCTGGGTAGACGTCATCCATTTGCAGAGCTTGAGCCATTGTAGGTATATCACCCTCAGTGTCAGAACTACCTGCGGTTGAAGCTTCAGGTGACAAGTGACGAGCTGGCATTCTCGTTGTTTGGGAATCTCTGGGAAGAAGGCTTTCTAAAGGTGGTGAAGGGATGATTTGATGATCACCATGACTGTCCCTTGAGGTTGGAGTGACGCTCCTGCATGCTGTCCTTGATGAAGATAAAACCAGTACCAAAATGAGACCGTATAAGAATGAAGGTTTCTTGAAGGAAAACACACTCACTGAGGGCATTCTGGATGGAGCACCCAAGAAAATGTTGATATGTGTGCGTAGTTATGCTTTCCAAAATGCAAGCTTGAAACGTCTTAAAGATCAACTGGAAAATGTCCATCCGAGACTCGCCACACGTCGTCCCTTATGCATAATCTCCCGTGAAATGACAGTTCACACATTGTAGGGATATGGTCAGTCTGTCACTCACTATTGACAGGCACTGACAGGCGGAAAACAGCATGCCAAATGGCGCAAGCGACACAGATCTTTGGTTGACCCCTCAATTAAACGACATAGTGATATGATGCAATCTTCAACCATTTGTTTTTAATCCTAAACGTCGTAGAGAAGTGTATTTTGCAAAAATACATTTTCGTAACAAAACAATCCCTATGAATGAGTTCAAGCACAACAAAAACTTCAAACGCCACCGAAAAATATATCGGTTCTTTCAAATGCAAAATAAAAAAAAAATCTCCAAAACTAAAGTTAATACTGGCAGGGAAAAACAATCTTAAAGCGTTGTCTCTTATTATCATAAAGTTTTGATTAATGATGTTGTTATTTTCTCTGCATTCTAGCAAGTGTTTAAAAATTAAATGGGCCGCAACATCTTAGATCATTGAACGAACAGATCTATCTGGCTGAAAATATAACACCTTTAAAGATTTAAAACATTTCATCAGCAGTTTTTGTCGCTGAATATAACATTTTTATACTGCGGTACAGTAATTTGAAAAATAAATTATCGCGCTGAAAAAAATGCCCATTTCATAGCGCAAAAATCTTCTAGAAGTGTATACCTTGCCAAGACACTTTCATTTTAGTTAAAGTTAAAGTTTGGCAATATTGACTTAGTAAAAAAAGTTTTAAATCCTTTTATTAATAATACACACTTTTCTTTGCAGCTCACCATTCAAAACAAGCGACCAAACAAACTGAGCTGTAAGCGTCTGGAAAGCGGCAGCTTTTAACGAGCCTAACCCGGTCTGTAAACAAGATCAC
>BLXT01007504.1:255776-269566 GCA_019648995.1 Plakobranchus ocellatus | reverse complement strand
TATATATATATAATATTGATACATATATATCGATATCAATAACAGAGAGAAGGAAAGAGGAGAGATTGTGTGCATCATGGAGGATAATACAGAAAGATCGAGAGAAGCAATAGAAAAAAGAAATTTTAAGAGATAAGAAAAAAAACACAGTGAGAGAGAAAGAGAGAGAGGGAGAGAGAGAGAGAGAGAGAGAGAGAGAGAGAGAGAGAGAGAAAGAGAGGTAGAGAAAGTGGAGAGTAAAAGGGCAAGACGTTTGTATTATAGATGGATAACATAATTTCGACATGGCAAGCAAGTGGTGGTGGGTTGCCTCAAGATGGATTTAAAAACAATGTTATTTGCAAAATAAGACTTGGGAGATTGATGAAGAGGAAAAGAGAGAGAGAGAGAGAGAGAGAGAGAGAGAGAGAGAGAGAGAAAGAAAGAGAGGGAGAGAAAGAGAGAGAAAGAGAGAGAGGGGGAGAGAGAGAGAGAGAGAGAGAGAGAGAGACAGAGAGAGAGAGAGAGAGAGACAGGCGGGAGGAGGAGTGAGAGCGTGACAAAATTCAGGTTATCACAATAGAAATATCAACTGCTGACATTATTGTTATCGATCCTCTTGTTTACAGTGTGCAGAGCCACAAGCTTGTTTTGGTCTGCTTTTGTTATTTTTCCATTCATGTATTTATTTGTGTTTTTTTTGCTCTAAGTTTCATGAGGAGGGTTCGCACACGACTTATGCTTGTACGTATTTGAAGAGACGTTTGTTCTCTAGAATGTTCTAGATTTCTAACCCTAAAACTTGAAATATAATTTCAGGAAGTTTGGACAATTTATCCTGTATTGACAGCCATGCCATTGGGCATGAAAAGAATTTTTTTTAAGGGATGTGTGTATGTGAGTGTTTGTCCATCTGATTGCTTGTGTGTGGTCTTCATTTTTTAATGCGTATCCTTAAATTGGTTCCTTTTTGATAAGTCAGTGTAGAAATATAAATTCATAGTATAGGATGTATCCCTTCTGTCTAGTTTGAAAAAATTACTTAAGTTTCATAATTATTCTCCTCTTAATTGTGGTATTAATGGCCCTTTTTATGACTTACATTTGAATAATTTTAAATTTTATCCTTGACCTTTTATCCTTAACATAGGTGAGATAAAAACCAAATGTAATTAAACCTTGATTTCTCTAATTTAGATTTTCAGATATTCCTGTACATGTTGAGGAAGCCGTAAATAGGGCTCTTGAATTTTCCTTATCTATATGTTATTAAATATACAAAATTTAACAAAAGTCAGCGACTTGTCGTTGCATAAGCATCGATAACAAGAGATTTTCTATTGTTCAACCTTGTATTAATCATTTAAGACGTGGTATGAATTTAAAACAGAACAATTATATCTCTGACTACAAGTATTACCTTTATAGTCAAAATCATTTTAAAAATCATGGTTCTCAATACATTTATCATCTTCAAGAATTTTTTTTTTTCAAATATTCCCTTATAAACTTTAACAAAAATATTTTGTTACGAATGAAATTAGTGAAATTTAATTTCGAAAAAATCGTATCTTTTTCAAAATTTGATAATGGTGATGATGATTTTGATGATGATGATGATGATGATGATGATGATGATGATGATAATAATAATAATAATGATAATAATAATGATGATGATGATAATAATAATAATAATAATAATAATAATAATAATAATAATAATAATANNNTAATAATAATAATAATAATAACAACAACAATAATAATAATAATAATAATAATAATAATAATAATAATAATAATAATAATAATATATCAGTAAAAACAATACAAATTAAAAAAAAAACATTGCACTAACAGTAAGTGACCCTTTTTTCAGAAAAAAATAAACAAAACAAAAAAAAAAAAAAAAAAAAAAAAAAAAAAAAAAAAAAAAAAAAGCTCAAACTGCTAAAATATTTCTCCGCATTATTCATCAACCTTACAGAAATTACATCTATTCTGCAGTTTCTGTACTAACTATTGTCCATTTCACTTGAAAGTTGAATGACCCGAAGCTTTTTTCCCATGCACATATTTCTTGAATCTAGGGGAAAAAATAAATAAAGTTTAACAAGAGTGCAAATCAGTGCGGTAGAAAATTCAAATCAGATTGAAGCACTCTCTAACACTAACGCCCGTAGAGCCAGTGTTAAAAAACCTAAAGACGTTTGTAAGGATATTGACGCGATATAACGTTATACCTTTGAATGGAAATAAAACTGTAGAGTCTGCTGGATCGAACCTTTCAACGAATTAGCGGTGTTTTATTTTTTTTCTTTGAATCTCGGATATTTATTTCAGGCATGTAGTTTTTAGGAGTACAAACGATATTCATCTCCATTGTATAATTTATCGTTTGAAGATGGGGAGAATATAGTGACATGATGGAATGGAATATATTAAAGCAAGAATCTAGAAAATGCGGCGCTAGATTAAAAAAAAAAAAAAATTAATCTGAACCATTACAAAAGAAAAAAAAAACTGCTAAGTTTCTTTATTTTCTTTTTCTATCTGTCTATCGCTGTTCTTCTTGTAAATTTATTTATATATTTATTTATTTTTGCTCCTCTCAGATGTGTCAGCATCAAAATGTTACCGGAACGAAGCAATCGGGGACAGAGATGGCAATGTTTACTACTGCAACTCCAAAGATCTGTCTCGCTGTTGTGTGGAGAACGAAGCGCCCACATGTTGCAAATCTGAAAGCGCCAAGAATCTGTAAGCTCTGATCCAACATCCCACATGAAAGCTTTCCCTTTATGATCGCTATTTTTATATTTCTTTTGGAGACAAATAAATAATAGCAAAAGAAAACAACCACGAACTCAAACTTATAAGAACAAATTAAACAACACAGAGTATATACAACAACGTCTCGACCTTGAGGCTTTATTAAGTAAAAAAAAAAGATGACGATCACAAATAAGATACCATAGATAGGTTGTTCTGTGTTGTTTAGTTTGTTCTTATAAGTTTGAGTTGCTAGTTATATTGTTTTACTGTACTTATTTCATTTTCTTCATCCACCATGGCATCCTCAGGAACCTTAAACTTGTTTGTATGTTTCTGGGAGTGCGGTATTTGTTTGCCTTTTTTTATTTTTAGAATCAAAGTAATTTTAATGCATATACTTCATAAAGATATAGAGAAAACTGTAAATATGAATAAATATTATAAGGTGAAATGCAACACAATAAAGATTTAGACCTTTTAATCAATACAAAAAATGTGCTAGAAATGTCAGGCTTGAGTTGCAAGTTTATGAATGGAAATAAGCCGATTACTTTTAGCAATTTATGATTCTTCAAACAATGATTAACAAAATGTTCTTTCACACATTAGTTTTGATCAATTCATTTTGCAGAGAGGAACAGCTACAGCTGTGGGGAACTGTCGCCGCTATGATTCTAGCAATCGCACTGATATTCATCTGCTGCAAGAACGATATTGCATGTTGCACAAGCGATACTTCACTTCGAGAACGTATTCAGAACTTTTCACTCCGGTATGATTTTTTCAGTTAGATTTTTAATTTTTATTTTCTCTTATATTCTTCAACAGCTGTCATAATGTAGCTAGAGCGTGTTTTGCCTAATGTCAAAGCTCTTCGAGATATAACATTGACATGCTAGGGATCATATTGCTATTTTTAAAATTATCAATACTACAACTATCACCACCCAATATTACTACTACTACTACTACTACTACTACTACTACTACCACTACCATTACCACTGCTACTACTACTACTACTACTACTTCTACTACTACTACTACTACTACTACTACCACTACCACTGCCACTGCCACTACCATTACTACTACTACTACTACTACTACTACTACTTCTACTACTACTAACTTACTACTTCTACTACTACTACTACTACTACTACTACTACTACTACTACTACTACTACTACTACTACTACAACTATTAAATCATCATTTTTGTTAATTTTATTATAGTTCTTACTTATTAATATTACAACCATCATCATTACTTTTATTTCTTTCGGGTATATGTTTTTTGGCGCAGTGCTTAGCGGACTGGCCCTGAAATCAACAGAATTCTCTTAACACCGATGATTGAATCAACAATTAGAATAGCTAAAACCAGATTGGAACAAAATAGCAAACACGTTGTTGTTATTTTTGTTCTTAATTTTCAAAAATTATTATTCTTAGTTAAAATTAATAATACTGGGCAATTATTATTTCTGCTATCATGTATGTTATTGCTTTCATCACGTTGTCTTTTTTGTCTATACAACAAAACATAATCACAGACACTTTATCATGTACATTCTCTTCCAGAAACAGAAATAAGCCTGAACATCTCAAGGAGGAGGATGAAAAGGCCAGGACTAATGGAAACTTCTTTGACAACCCTGTAGGACCACAAGGGCATCTCGACGAAGAGAATGGAACCGCCAGGACTAAGGGAAATTTCTTTGACGATCCAGTTGGACCACCGTTTTACAATCAGCCGCCAACCAACCACTCCTTCCCTACATCGCGAGCTCTCGATCCGTACAACTTCCCTCCCTTGCCACCGATCACGCCAGACAACAGAAACTACTGATGAATCAAAGATTCGGGCAAGAATTATTATAGAGTTTAATATGCCATAAGTCGTGCAGGGTTAGTTTCAAGGAGAAAAAGCCCTTTTTTTTAATTGATAATTTTGAATTCCGTAGATGGAGCGGTTTTTTTTCCCCTAAAAATTTCATAAACTCTTAATTTGGATTTCACTAATAATTAATATTGAAACTTTGGCAAGTTGGAGAATTTTTATTTTAATGTTGATTCACCTTCATTTTTGGTATCGAAAAACAACAGTAAAGAATTTACAGTAATTCTGACACTAAATAACGAGAATGGAAGCACCATGGTTATCTAAAAAGCATTTTTGTTTCTTTTTTAGACCGATCACGTTTTATGGTATACTTTATTTCCTATGTAAAGTTTGATTTGGGAATTCGTATTGAACACAAATACTAAACGTTAATTTTTTGCATGATTTTGCTTAGCTGGTTTTAGAAGAATATTGTAAAACAATACCAACCACCAACTCAAACTTAGGATAAATTAAACAACACACAATATAGCCCTATGTAAAAACGTTTCACCCTATGGGCTTAAAAAAAAAAAAACGGTATTTGTATAATTTTCGTTTTAACTTTAAGTGAAAACAAAGTGTGAAGCGTTTGATGTTTATTTTTTTTTCTTTATTTTTTTCTTCTTCTTTTCCTTTTTTGTCAAAAATACTTTACATAACCGTTAATTCTGCATTTGTTACAATAAGAATGCTATTGCAATGAGTTATCGGGTAATGAAGTATTCATAGAAGTGAAACCACGTACGCGAATATAAATAATGACCCCAAGAAGGGTCTCGAACTTTGCAGTAATTTCCCCGGTTCTATCTCACGGCCACATTGGACATTGTAATGTAATATCCTATTTGTGCAACATTTTCCTCTACCAACTGCGACGCGAACCCCATCAAGATGTTGATGGGACTGGTCTGAAGCAGCCAGAAGCGATTATGTTTTGCCGTCTGCTCGAATTATCTGAACAGGCTTACACTCAATCCAGAACTTTTATCTTCTCTTTGGACCGACAATCCTTCCTCACTATACCGTTATTTTAAATGTTTCACATACTACCTTCATTAGTAAGTCAATATTCGTTAATAACTATGGAGTTTTAAAGATCTCTAGACTCTTTTATTGCTTACCAATTGTGCAGTGTTTAAATAATTTTTTTTCTACACATTATTCATTCAAGAACAGCTTACTTTGTTCACCAATATTTTGGGCCTCACTATCCTTGCGAAATCTAGAGTTGAAAGGAATTCTTTTCCCAAAACGAATTCATACAATACATATATTATATTAATTTGATTTGTTTCTTTTTAATTTGACGCCCTGAGGCTTTTCAAGAAGAATACATCTTCTGCCTTGATTTTTTAAAATATTTTGGATAACTTGGTCGTTATTTAGCATTCAACGACCTGAAAAAGGGTGGATCATAACTTTAGATTTGATCCACGCCAAATAAAACCTATTTGGACAATAATAATAGTGGAGGATGCGAGGAATATCACTTAAGAGACTTTGGAATCACATCCACTTTAGACGATGTGGAAACTGCTAGAGACAATATTTTTGGGATGCAGTTTTTTTCGTAGAAAATTTCACCAATTGGTCAACCAAAGAACTACAGAGAAAAAGCGTTTCCAATCCCTATCTTTTTCTAATGAAAAGACTATGACAGAAATTCAAGTAAAGAATGTAATATTTGTTTTTCCACGATGCAGCTAAAATAATGAACATTATTTTTTTTATGTTAAAGCAAGCAAGCATGTCTGTAAATTTCTCTATGACTCATAGAGAAGAAAAAAAAAATGTGAAATGAACCACAACACCATAAGTATGTGGTTCTTATGACTGATTTATAAAAAAAAATAATAAGAGCAATCCGTACGGCAAAGTTGTCTTTAAAATTGTTTGAAGCTCGTGGAAAACGCCACCAATTAAAAAAAAAAATCAAATTTTTTACGGGATCTTTGCCTACCTATTCACGCGAACTAGTGTAACATGTATAAAAGAACAAAATATGAAAATGCGTTATAACCTTACAGCTTCATTAATATGTACTTCTGTAATACTTGAAAGATAAATTCAATTATTGCCGTCCACAGTTTGATACAGATCACTTAGAATATCATTTTAACATGGCAAACGCCTAAGCTGTTTGAATCAGATGCATGATAAAACTTGACATCTTTTTGATACAGGAAGTTCATATCAACCAAGACAAAATAAATATCAGATCTGATACTGCTCATCATGTGGAATATTAAGTGCAGGCTAGGTTTGACAAAGTATTTTAATGAGATAAAACCATGACAATGACTTTAAATCGTAATGAAAACTCGCATGCTGGATTTCATCGTTTCCTAATCATTCAAATCAGCCCATGTGATCAGAAAAGGACAAACTCAGCTGACTTTTTTTGTTGTCATGTTTTAGTTATAAAACTTCAAATTGGCAATTGCCTGTTTTTGACATGAAGTATTATAATATAATATTTAACTGACCACAGCAAATAATTTTCTAACTGTGATACATTACCTTAGCCTTAAGTCAGAGCCTTCGTGAAAATCATTATTTTCATCCAAGAAAATCATATTGCCCATGGTTACACAAGAAGTTAAAGAAAAAGCACCAAGAAATAAAAATGAATATGAATAGTGATAATGATGATTTTAAAACTGATATCAAGAAGACAAGTTACAAGACTATTCCAACTACTGTGATTTGTGATGACGAAACCAACTACAATAATGGTGAATTTTCACGTGTAAAAAAATGGTAGTGCAGATTTTATACAGCAAAGAACATCATAAAATTTTAAGTTTTAATTTTATTTGCAGTCAGGGCCAAAAATTATTGGCGCGCCTATGGTCACACAGTTTACATTACCTGGGTAGCTAGGTTTCTTGAGACTGAGTGAAAGTAAAAGAAAAAAAAAAGGCAAGTTACCGTAAAATTTTCTAGAGAAAAATCAGGACCCATCTTCTGGTTAACTATGCACTTCGAGAGTAGTGGGCCTGACTTAACGTTTTTTTTTTTTTCACTTATTCATATAAGCTCCAGCCCTTGGAAAAGCATATGTCTAGACACCAGTCTAATTGACTCTAAAATTTCCTGTTAAATTTTCAAATACTGAATTGGTCCTGAAAGATTTTTCTTTGAGAGATGAAAACTGTGTAGATTTAAGCCAATTCTATGCCAAAATATGAAAATATAATATGGTACTTTTCAATCTTGAACATTAGCTTTCAAAACAAATATGAAAGTAGTCTTGTTTTCTAAAACTTATTTGTGCTACATCTCCCTCATTAGAACTTCTCTCAAGAAATACAATGTAATTTCCTTTTGCATATTATTTATCACTGTCGGGCTTATTAGCATTTTACATTTCAAATATCTTTACATCATTTCAGAAGCCAGAGGTAAAAGTCAGAAGAATAGACACTATTCATAAAAAAGAATATGCTAACTCTTTGTATCATCAGTTGAATTTGGTAAATTAGCAAAGAGTAAAAACCATGAAGTACAATACTTATACATAGGTCTATTTGTGAATTTTCCTTTATGTTGCAGTAATCACTAATCGTCTATTGTATTTTTTTTTAATATTAATTTTAGCTTTTCAATAAACAGGTCTATGTTTTCTACATACATTTATAAGTTTATTTCGAAATGTTTGTGTTTAATAACTGTTCATGTACTATTAATGTCCATGCCATTTTTTTTTCCAATGAAAAAGTTATTATGTTATGTACTTCTTTATGAGTGCACAAGGGAATAGCTTTGCCCATTTTCTTTTCTTTCTTTTTATTATATAATTGATTTGATGCAACAACTATAAACTTTAAATTGTTTACTGATTGATTATTTTCTTTTCAATGTGTAGCAGTTGTGAAATTGTAGTTTTATCTCGATATGTTTTCCCCAAACTCTTTGCTTTGTTTTTTTTTTTTCTGAGAAATAGAGATGCATTCAAACACTTACAAAAAAATTTAACTAAGAGGACTATTTTACGTTTTGACTTCTGATTAAAACAGTAACTTTGAAAGCAATAGATCAAAATGATGGAGAAATGTTGAAACTAAATTTTTGGAGTGTGTTTTCTTTTTTTTTTTTGTTCTTCTTCACACGAAAAAAAAACAAAAAAACTCTTCTCTACTAAGTTGTCAAATTATTGAAATATATAAAATTTGCTAAGAAATAAATTCCTTTTACACCCCTGTGATTGGTTCACCTATGTACCTTACTGTTGTTGCTCTAAAGAAAAATAAAATTTTCGATTTAAAAAAAAAAAAAATATCAGTTTTGCTCATTTTATACTTGAAAGCTTGCTTCAATCCATTTACTTCTATCTTCTTCCTCTCGTAGTCACTTACTAATTCATTGTGCTTTGTACTGGGAAGATGTATCAGACTCATCACACCAGTGATCAAAACTATTAAGTGCAGGCTAGGTTTGACAAAGTATTTTAATGAGATAAAACCATGACAATAAATTAAGAGGAAAACGATAAGGAATTATAAACTCAACAAATCAACAAGAACTATGGTTTTACACATTTGATTTAAAATTTATAAAGCAACTGAAATAAATGCCTACTTTAATAAATTTTTTTTAAAGGCAATTACCGCATTGTTCAGTATCAAGGTTACATTGGGGTGTTGAGCATATCACACATTGTAGTCTATGAATAGTACGGTATGTAAAACAACTCAAAACACAAAATAATACTTTTTTCCTTAGACCCTTTCCACATTTTGGCATTACATGGACGTAAAGAAAGTTCTTGAAGACCTATACCTTATGTAATATCTGCATCTAGACTTAATTTTTTGTTCTTTGTAAAAAAGCTGTCATTAATCCTTATCCACAACTCCTTATTAATGAGACCTCAAGCAACCTTGGCCTATGGCCAGATGATTCTGGTAGCAGATAAGTATGCCAAACAGTTTTCCATGGCTTTAAATCCATTATCATAACACTTTAAAGGGCAAAGCATTGCTAGTGCACTGCACTTTCAATAAGACTGCCATGATATTGGTCAGAGACAATAACTGATCAGTTTCTTTGAGATGACATGACTCAAACCCTAACTTCCAAAAGTTTTAGCGAATACTCATCTTCCAAAATAGTGCAACATATTAGATCAATCTGACATTATGAAGAATTGCATTGCTCCTGCATCACTCACAATCATGCTAACCAACGCTAATGCTTCAAAACTTATTGTGATATGATCAGGGTATTGATGGCTATCAGTACAAGAGCAACAATGAAATGATGTGTACCGGTACAGAAGTTTTTCATCATTATGCTGTGTATGAACAGTATTTGTGATTTTTTTTTCTTACTTGGAGAAGGTTTTATCCAAGTTCTACACTACAAATTAGGTATTTTATGGGCACATTCTTTCCCTTGGATTAAGATGTAGTAAGGAATTCAATTTCCCTTACAATAATCAGCGTCAGTTGAGTGGACTTTTAATATTCAAGACATTCTGCAAGAAATTGTTTCAAGCTCATAGAAAGATGATGCTGTTACACTCTTCTCAAAAAAGTGACCAATGCAACAACTTTATCAGTTTCAAAAACAATGCTTGGTCACATTTTAAAATGACAGTGAGGACAGAATAAAAATAATTCAGGATTTGCTTTGAAGCAAAAAATGAAATTGGTGCTATAAAGAATGTTTTTTTAAGAGATTCATTTGAAGAAAACAAAATAAATATTGTACATGTATATCACAATGTTTAACTAATATCAGCCAGAATGATTAAGAGAAGCACATGCCACAAATGTACAATAAAATAGAGATTTCTATCACAGATCCAATAATGCATTACATTATAACAAAGCATCACAGATAAAGTAAGTCACATAAAGTTTTACAACAAGAAATTGAAGCCCTCTTGCCACATAAACTTACTGTTATGAGAAGTAACTGATATGCATATTTTGAAAAAGTTTATGAAAACAAAATATTTCATGTAAGACTCAAATGATTAAAAAAAGGGCTTTTCATATTCAAGATCTTATCCAATGGCCCAAGAATTTCACAAATTTTCCTGCCTTGGAAATGCATGTTTCACTATGTCATGTGATAAAGGTGAATCAGACATGATTAACAAAATTAAACATTACATCATGGTATGAATAACATTTTAGCCTAAAAAAAGGAAATGCCTATATTTTGACCTGTAGTAATACTTGTAGCTGGAATGTCCTTGCACTTGTAGTAAATCATATAATTTAGAAAATATATTATTATGGATATTTTGACAATAAAAAAAAGAAATTTTCGAATGGTCCCTCTGGGTTATTCATACGCTCAAAGTTCCTGATGTACAAAACTAAAATAATAATAAGGAGAGATGTATAGAATATATTTTACATGATATCCAATATCAAATCACCATTAGCTTAAAGAGAAAATAAGTACTTTACAATCATCAGTTTGGCAAAGCAAGTTTGAAGCCCAGCTGAATGAGCCGCTTGGTGAATTCCGTCAAAGCAGCCACATGGTAGAAAAACTCATTGTCATTGCCATCATCTGGTGAAATTAATTCTAATAAGATCGCGTCTTAATTTCAATACTTGAAAATTGAAACAATAATATTCTATTTATAATCATTGGGGGGGGGGGGGGGGGTTGTAGTATAATAGGAATTTATCGAAAAATTAAACAAAAAGATGAGAACATGTACCAAAAACATGGGAGAGGCTAAAAAGGGCCAAAAAGTTATGTCATTCCAAAGAAATAAATAGCTCACCTGAGTCTGTAAACTCATGTGTGTCTAGGATGAGCTCTTTGAAAAAGTCCATGATGCGGTTCAGAAGAGACATTTTGTTCTTGGGGCTCTCAATGACAGCAATAACAGACTCCAGCATAACTATCACCTGAGATAGGTCAAAGTTATGCTTCACACATACCTTGATTTTTCATAGAAAAGAAAAGAAAAAATTGTGAACAAGAATTGATGATGAGCTACCCAATCTCAGACACTTCACACTTTTTTGTTTCTCACCCGGCTTGCTTTGTACAAAGGTTTCAAGATTTAAAGATTTGTTAAAATTAAAATCACATACTTTTATTTCAGCACATTTTACCCTAAGCAAACAAAGAAAAAGAATGATGACTTACCTTATGCTAAGCAAGGAGCTCAGAACTTATTTGCAACACTCTTGTAAGAAAATGAGTTTCAATTGTATTGACTGAATAATGGTTAATCTTATTTACGAAGCAACATAAAAAAAATCTGTCTTTTTTGTGTGTAAAAAAAGTCCATCAAGTCTGGGAAAGTTCTAAAGGCAAAGAAAAGACTCATTTCACTGAAATATTATTTCTAAAGCTTTTCTTATTCTTCAGCTATCTAAGAAACTATATATTTTGAGTCATCTACAAATAATCTAAATATTTTTGTGTTCATTTTTCAGATACATAGAAATGAAAGACCTAATTTACAAGAATATAAAAAAAAAGTTTCAAAACACTCAAGAACTATCTTTTGACAAGGTTCAGACGTGTGAAAAGAGTTTAAAATAAAGCACAGATTTAACTTATGTGGTCATGCCCAGCATAGTTTTTCCTGTTTAAGCATATTTTTCATGCAATTTACCAGGCACAGATAGGCAATGGTGCCTGCTAACTCCCCGTATCTCCCATTGATGGCTTTGCTGGACAACATTTTTGTTGTGATATCCTCTCCACAGGCCAGCAGCAATCCAGCAATATTTTCCAATAGCCAGTCCTCAGGGCTACCTGATCAAAACACCAATGTTTTAGTAAGGAAAAAGCAAAGGTACCTGAAATGCATTGTTATTTAGGGCATCCAGCAAAAAAAAAAAAGCTTACGAACTACTGCAAGAAAAAAATATTATATCTCTACCAATAACAGTGAAACCACCTAAAAACCAGCCTGCTTGGAATATTTTCTGTTTAAAAGCTTTCTCTCCTTGTGAATTAGAACAGTTTCACTATTTTTTTTTTTGTAAAAGTTAAAAAAAGGATTAGAACGTGATTACATTTTATGTCATAATTTTTTTTCTCAGTGAGTATCTATGGTATTTTATTTGTGGTTGTCATTTATTTATTTGATAAAGCCTTAAGTACGAAACATTCTAACGTATACTCTGTATTGTTTAATTTGTTCCAATAAGTTTGAGTTGGTGGTTGTATTCTTTTATTATAACTATTTTTTTACATATCTGAGCATTCTACTCTAAATTTTAAAATGTGCCTGAGAAATTATAAATTGCTTTTGATAACAGAAAAAAATATAAAGTTATTTGAAGAGTTGCTTAAAAATTGTCTTATGAAAAAGAGCATCTATTTGATACTGATCAAAGACTTTAAAGAAGATAAAGGAGGAAGGGGAAAACAAAGAGGACATTATTTGATTTAAGGCAAAGACTGAAACAAGCATCAGACTCTTCTTTGACCTAGTGGATTTTTTTTTTAAGTTGTCCTATTGGTTCAAAATAAATATCACTCTTTACAGTTTTCACCACTGCAAACTTCACAGAACATGGTTTCAGGCTATTTTGATGACTTAGTTTTTTCAAAATGCCACCTCTGAACCGTTCAGACAGGTCTTGTGGTCTTGTTGTCATATTTAAAATTCAAGGGCATTGTTCAAAATTTTGATGATGACAAAATAATAAATTATTCAGTAATACTTGATGGTTGCTTTAGAAGCAGAGAATGTACACTAAAAAAAAAAAAAATCAAGATCACCACACAGGAATCACTGCAGTGTAAGCTCTGGGATCAAAAGAATACGGGCCATTTGATAATTGACATAGAGAGGAAAACACTTGTCACCCAGTATTTACACTGACAAATCATATGAACAAGAGAAATTAAAGACTGAAAATTGTTTTGCCTTTCTTACTACTAATGGGTTAATTTTAGAATACAAACTAGTTAACATACCCAATTAAAATTAAATTGCATCTGGCTGGGATCCAATTTCTTTATTCAAAAAGGTTGTAATTGCATGTCCTGAATCCTGCAATAACACTAAATGTTTGAGATAAAAGAAGTGTTTTCTATTGCCTTGTTGCACAATACTATTTTAAAGTTTTTTTCCGAACTTGAATAGTGACGCTAGCCACTACTAACTGTTGCCTGGTCAAGGCTACTGAGGGGTTTCTATTAGATC
>BLXT01007504.1:242495-254498 GCA_019648995.1 Plakobranchus ocellatus | reverse complement strand
ATTCTGTTTTTTTTTTTTTTCGTTTGTTGTTGTTCAAGTCATTCTCAGTCATAAGAGTTAGAGTAGAAGTAGAAGAGTTAAAGGGTGTTTTTTGAACTCCCCAATTAAACCTACTTAATAAGCAGTATTATGATCTCAACTACAAACTTAAAAAAAACCAACTAAAATTATAATACCCTTCCCATTAATTTCAAAGATTTTGGTAAGGAGCAATGACAAAAGAGTGGCTTTCTGATCTTATCTGAAAGCCATTTGAAACTTTTTTATATGTCACCATTTTATATTTTGACTTGCATCCTTGGTATTGTATTGTTCATTATCACTCATTTTCTGATAAAGCCTTAGGATGAAACATTTTTAAATATACTCTGTATTTTTCAAGTACGTTAAAATAAGTTTTAAATCAGTGCAGGGCAATGCACAAAGTACAAAGAATCGCTTATTAATTCTCTGCACTCACTTGAGAAATGTCCAGTGTAAAGTATAAACAACAGCCTTGCTTGGAACACAATGGGCCATGGCTTAAGCACCCTGCTGATCCAGAAGGCTTTATCTGGAATTGTGGTGCATGGGTCTAGGAAAACCCGTCTGAAGAAGTGCCTCACATTTGCTTCAAGCTGAGAATTATTACCTGTTAATGAAATTTGAATTCAAAGTTGAATTTTTTATTTGTAGATGCAAAGATTCACTCATTATTTGAGCTAGCATTGTAAGACATCTGGAAATGATATTATTTACTTGCATTACAACAATCTAATCATTTTTCTCTATTACAATTTCACGATGCAAAAAATATTCCACTGTAATGTTACTTTATGAGATAGCAAAAGAAAGGACCTCAGGAAATCATGACCCGTAACTCCTAAATAAAAGCATAATCACATAGATCATGATTAGAAGTTTCCAATAATGAGGAAAAGTTGAAATCTCAAAGAAAACAAAACTGGAGGTTTAGACCCAGTGTGTCCTGGACCAGTTCCAATTGGTCAGATATCAGGTGCTATACTTGAAGAAGCTATGAGATAAAATATTTCTCTCATTCTTTTGAAGGCTATTTTTTTTTTCATTTTTGATCTAACATTTAAAGCATAGAATTAAGCATCAAAGTGATATATTTGGAGAATTAATTATGTTAAATGATTTTTCTTGCTCTCTTGAAGATTTTTTTTGTTGTTGTTTAATGTTTATTGTATAGAATTAAGCATGAGAAAGCTGCATTTTATTCTGTAAATGGTATTTCTGCATTTTATTATACTTCACTCTAAAAGGTGTCGACAAGGACATGTCTTTTTTTGCCATACCAATTCAACACAGTATCATAATTCATCTCCAAAGGTACTCAAAAGTATTTACATGTTGTGCTGCTCTAAATTAAGGCAGTAGGTTCAGTTACAGCAAAAGACAGTAAGGAATTAAGAAAGAATCAATAAAATAAGGAAATCAAGAATGTTAAATTACCTTGGCTGCAGCAAAACACAAAATCATCTTACAAGATTTCACCCCAATAAAAGACAGAGATGAGAGCAGATAGTGTCATGGTATTGCACAATAGACCAAAGTGAATTTGCAAAAAATGGAAAACCATTTTCAGTCTACACCTGGGGCAAGGATGACACTAACTTTGACTGATTGATGGAATTCAGTAATCCTTTACAGTTTTTGAATTATTCAAGTAGAGCAAACCTTTACATGAAAAAATTCTGGAATTTGACTCAACTAGGCAGGTTGGAAAACATGTATAAAAGTTGTATAGCTAGGTTGTGAACACAAGACAAGAACCATTAATTTTCAAACCAAATTGCAGACAACAAAGATGACGTTTAAAGCTACATTTAATGAATTTTTTGATGGAAAGAATAGATGCTGAATGAGTCCATTTTCTAAGATACTTGAATAATATCAAAGGACTTGAACACACTGGGGTTTGAATTTGTCTTTTTTTTTTGGTCTGAAAAAAGAAGAAGCAGAACAGACGGAAAGAGGATGAATAGATGGGCAACAAAAAAGGCCAGGATGAAAAAGCTTCTTGGCATCACTGTATTAGTAACATGGCTGCCTTAAATCTGCCATTTAAAGAGAGCAAAAAAAAAGAGAAAAGAAAGCAGGCTAGGAAGGATGTGTGGGTTGAGGTGGGAATTTAAGGTGGAGGAGATGGGAGGGAAGAGGTAGATGAGGAGAGGGGAAAATTAGGAGAAGGAGGAGATGGGAGGAAAGAGGTAGATGAGGAGAGGGAAGATTAGGAGAAGGAGGAGGTGGATGTAAAAAAGTAAAGGGATAAGGAGGAAGATCAGGAAGAGAAAAAAAATGGAGAGGAGAGGCGGTGGATAGGAACTGAGAAAAAAAGGAGGAAAGAAGGATGGCAGTAGAAGGAGGAAGGGCAAAGAGTATGGGGAGATTCAATACAAACTTTTTCATGACTTACCTGGTTTGCTGGATACAACAGTTTTTACAATTCTTTGTATGCTCATGTGATGGCACACTGAATCATAGACCCTTTGGCATTCACTGTCGTCCCAGCCTGCAATTACTGTATGGAGAAACTTGCCAAAGCAGAGCAAAGCCACACAGCGTGACTGGTCCTTGCAAGTGCCAGAATTGCTGCATGTAATCTGAGGAACATAATTTATGGGCTGGTTTGAGGATGGAAAAATATATCTTGATGGACAATTTCATCTTCAATTGATATACATAATATGTGCTTTTGTTGAAAGAAAAGTATCAAAATCTGTAAAATGGCATTTATGCCTGATTACTAAAACAAAGATTTTTCTCTGCACAAGCTTCACATTCCTCATAATGCTGACAGTTCAAACTATTTAAAAAGTTAAAATGGTCCTGAGCAATTTTTACCATCACAGGAAATAAGGAAAATAGATAATCTGAAATGTTTAAGTTCACCCTTGTGAAAAACTCATTGAGTATGTTCAGTCTGTCCTTTGTTGCATACAAGCATGTAGATCGTTTCATCAGACGCCCTGTCATAACAGTAAAAAAAAAAAATAATTAGAATATATACCTTTACGCATCATGAAAAATTGAAAAGATAAAGAGTGAAATTAGAAGTTCAATACACCAATATCTTCACTCTGTATAATAGAGAAAGAATAAATGGTTGGACACATTAATCATCCCTGGCCAATAAATCTAGAAGGTTTATTGAAATATGGGATAAATGGCTGGCCTTATTGGTCATCACTACCCCGTAAATCTAGAGGGTTGTTAGAGACTGTAAAAAAAAAATAAATGTTAGAGTACTGTTTCAAAGTTGGAATATTAATTATGATCCTCCAGTGTTCACAAATAGGACTTATCTGAGGTAAACACTACTGGTCAGAATTGACAAAAGCACTTAAAAAATAAAGAGAGAAAAATTATAGGAACGATTTAATAGTCTGCTGAAGAGGTTTCATGTGAAAATTGTAAATCAATCAAGGATCTCTGGTTTTTCAGACAATTTATGTGAAGGCAAAAAATTAACATGCTTCTTAATTTAGATTTTTTTTTTTTCATTCATTTCCCCCATGGACATTGTGGTTAAGAGGGCTAAAACATCAGATTAAGATGAACCCTATCACAATTTTGAGTATCTACTCTGTTTACAAAATGTGTGCTGACTTGTACCAAAAGCATCTGCAAAAAAGATGTTTCTATCAGCCAGATATAAAGGCAATTGACAGTGAAGTGATGTAATGGTAAGTCTCAAATTACTCTATAGTTACATCTCAACTTTAAATGGCATCTTACTTGTGCAAGTTTTGGTACATTTAAAATCCCTCATAAGCATGTGGCGGATTTTGACAAAACATGTGTTATGATTTCAAGCACAAATCTGCCACATACTCATGATAGAATATTTCAACAAAAAAAAATTAATTAGAATTGGCATATGACAGTCTTTCTTTAGCCAACAAGGTCTCAGCCCTACCCATTTCTTTTTCTGCAAACTTTTTTTCAAAATACTGAACTGCAGTGCCCAAAATTCATTAACAAAAAGTTAAATTATCTGAACAAAAGAGGCTCTCTACAAGGGATAGACACTCTCTACACTTATAAAGATAATTAATTGGTTGATAAAAATAACACTTGTAAAACCATGATTCCATTACCTAATTTGTGAAACAAACTTAGCATATCCGCTTGCTCCTCAACAGACATATTAGTGTGGATAGTTTTGTAGGGAATTGAGTGTGGCCCAGAAAATCTTGTCACTCTGTAAGCTTCTACAAGATTTCTCATCTTTTTAGAGGTGATTGTGAGAATACTCAGGTCCTCAACTAAGAAAGATAGTGAAAGCATGATGAACTAAATAAAATGGAGGCATTATTCATTGAATAAAGTACTGAAATAAAACACTATTTAACATCATAAAGTCATTTCTGGCTAACAAAAATTACTTCTTTGATTAAATGTATCTCTGTAATAATTCGATATCTTGTAATTTTGCTGTTTCAAAACTATTCATTAACTCTCTTGCAAAGTTTCCTGTCTAAGTGGCGGAAAGGGCTTCGTTAATTTAGAAATGATAAATAACTCCTTACCCCTATATCAATGAATTTCAACCAAATAACTTTTTTACATAACTTTGATGACAAAATCACTAAAAAAAAGCCGGCATCCATCAATAATTTTAAGCTCAATCAAAACCAAGTGAGGAGATTCAGCCCAATTTTTTTCACATGGCAGATTCCACAAGCTTGTCCCACATTGCATGCTTTGATTTGGGCATTTAAAAAATTATAAAAGAAATGTGATTTATGCTTCCTATTATGTATTGAGCTTTGTTAATGATGTGAGAAAACTGCAAAAGCAAGATTATGCCTTTTTGAGGGTTTAAATATTTTATTTTAATTTTTTTGTTTCCTGGTCTTTACAAAATGCGACATACACACTTTCCCGTTTTTGTGATGCTATTTGAAGGGCTAAAGCGCTTATCAATTATCAATTATCACCTACTAACCACCCTAAAAACATTCTTTGAACACTTTTCTGCGCTTTAAACATCAACTGTACAATATTTTTTAAATGCATTTTCAAATCTCATTAGTGAGCGGCAAAAACCTCACTGCTGACTACATCTTATGTGTCGCCAACACGTTATGAGTTCCATAGATTCCAGTCATACAAATATAAATATCAGCTTTTCCTTGCTTTCTAAAGACATTTTGTTTGTAAACATTGACAGTAAACTAAAGTTAGCGATTTAAATGCAGTTTTTTTACCGCTAGACATAGAAGATCGCCGGGCATGCCCTATGTCTCGCCTCATTCTAACATTAGGAATTTCACTTTCAGTTTCAATTCTGCTTCGCAGAGTAAAAGCTTGAGACTTTTTGGTGTGTGAGCGAAACAAAATCTGTCAACATCATTCAATGAGCAAGCCTTTGCACCTCTTCAATCTTGAAAGAAAGGTTAACTGTTCGATTGTTTGCTATGTGTCGCCTTTAAGACCGATGTCTATGACCTGCAACTGTTCTTTAGATCTATAATTTCAGAGATCGAAAAATCATAATTGCATTAGAGTTTGATCGTCTTCCTAGCTTTACATAGCGCATTAAATTGCTTTATTGACCACATTACTACTCTAATGCTATGAATTCTTATGGCGGATTCCATGGGGGACTTTGGCCAATTTACTTTTTCACCCCCAAAATGTCAAAATTTCAAAACTCAACAAGATAGTCAAATTTGGTATCACTTTAAAGGGCATTTCAAGAGCTTTCAGAAATCACAAGAATTTTGAGCATGAGATATCTGTGGCTGGAGAAAATTGCAAGCAAAGACACTCCCTTACACAATGTGAAAATTTTTCTTCAATACATACATGAAGAATGCCAGACCTCTGAATGCTCAAAAAAGAGTTTTTAATGTCTCACTTCATGTATTACAGTTAGTAGAAAGTATAAGAGAAGCTTGCTGTGTTATATGAACAGATTATTTAAAGAAACCAAAAGCGTAACATAATGACAAAGAAGGTAATGTCGACAGGTGATTTAAGAGTATAATACATTACATTTTTGTCCTCCAGATTATCATTACACACATAGAAAGGTTTAAGGATGCTGTAAAAATTGTAAATACTAACTAAAAAAGAAAACAACAAAAAAAAAAATAGACAAAAAGATTAATTTAAAAAAAGGGCCTCAGGCATTGCTATGTAGGGCTGGAATTTTGGGCCAGTAATAGTTCTTTACTATTCCAGGAACAATCTTTAGTGAAAACGTCGTGGATTGCCTGTGTAACTTCTCACTTACACTTTTCTTGAATAATTGGCCATAATAGAACTGAATTTTGACCAGATAAAAAAATAGGTTTTGATTTAAGGTATCAAACTGAGATAGTATTTCTACCAAGCTTGTGAGGTCAATTTTCAGACTGTGACGAATCCTGCAGAATAAAGGGCTGATATAGAGAAAAAAAATGACCTAACTTAACAATGTATTATTGATATTCCGATCATACACTTATAAAGGCAATATGCTTAGACATTTCTGCAATTAGTTTCATTGAGATTGAACCAAAAGCAATGTGTAACAGAACCAACTGAGGGGATTTACGACCGTGAATTCAATGATAAGGCAAAGTCTGATAGTCGCAGTCTGATGACTCACATTAGATCTAGGTCCATTAAAACTTTTCATGTTGAACATTCCCCACAATTTGCATATCAAACTGAAGTATTGACCAATAGAAATTGAGAAAACAGCTTTACGCAAGGATTTCTCTTCATGTGAAGAAAACGAAGAAAACAGAGCATTATTTTTCTCGTCAAAGTCTGATTACATGTGATTCACACATAGTTGTGGAGGAAAAAAATTACCAAAAAATGAATAATGCATCAATTTTCATGCTTTTTTTAAAAATTTCATTCGTATTATCACATTCTTTCTGAAAATGTCAACAAAAGGATATTTTGATTTTCATTTTCATTGTCAGTTGCAAATTTAAAAAATGATCTCGTTGACTTCACATGGTTCTAAAAATAGCATTAACTAATTAGATATTTACATCAACAAAACATCAAGTAGATCTAATTTTTTTTTTTTTTGACACTTCAATGTTTGAACCCATTTCATACTTTCAAAGCTCTGGTAAGGGAAATTTGACACTATAAAAGTGTTATTTTCATTGTTCTTTTTGCCTCTATAAAAAAAGTAAATGGCGTGAAGTAGAAAATCAGACTTTGCAGCCATAAATAATTTCATAATAAATCATCAACACTATCAAACAACAAATGTATGCTTCTAGAGCTTCTTTATAACAAAATGCATAAGACAAAACATATCAATGCATGTAAAAAACAAAAAATCCTAAGAAAATCAAATTTACTTTTACTCTGTGCTTCCTGGTCCCATTTCATGGAATCCGCCTTAAATTTTAATATATTTATTTAAAAGAAAATAGTGCAGTTAATTTAGGAAACTTTCAGTGGCTGAAACTTTACTAATGGTATGGCTTTTTTCCTTTTGCTATAACTTTATAGAAATGATTTCTAGGCCGGGAGAGTCTTAAATTCGAATTCAGCCTTAAATTATCTATCTTTTGATGTAAAATATATGTGTATGTTTGTGTATGTTGAAAAATTGATGTTTTTGGGACAATCTAAAATCATGTTTGTGGAATCTGCCACATGAATCTGCTCTTGCCATCCAACTTTGCATGAATTATGGCTTGCTGATACTAAATTAGGCTTATCTCTTTTGATAAACATGAAGATTCTTTTTTTCAAAGTGCAGTAAAAAATGTGACGCAATTTTGGGATCCACCATTTGGCAATTGCTCATATATATAGATCTTTGCCAAAGTTTGTTTTAATAATTAGATCTATAATGGATATCTATCAAGAATTCGAAATGACATCCAATAATTACTTAGGTCAAAGCTTTACTCACTCATTAGAAACTGAAAGATACTGAATCTGAGTTCTAATGGGATGGTATCAAAGAAGCCCAAAGGATGACTGAAGAATGTGTCTTTCTGCTTTCTCTCCTGCAAGTCTTTATCTTTGTAGACCAGCCTATCAGATCGTCTCAATTTTTTGTTAAAAAGATAATGTTTGATATCCATTTTATGTGTAAAAATATAGATCTAGATCTAGAAAATTGTTTCTCGTTGTCTTCTAATTTCTAAAGACCTTACGACCCTTGAAGTCTTCTCAGTTCTGAACAGCCTAAGAACTTATCAAATTCTTATAGCTCTGGGTTTTAAAAAATCTTTTACCAATATCTAACATATAATCTTGATCTAGATCTAAAATTAGATTTATCTTTAGACCAGAATCGCTCCTTGGGTACAGAAAATGAGACGAAATGGATCAAATAAATTTCAATTTTTGAGCAGGAAAACTTCTGTTAAGAATCATTTATAGTGACTTCCCTTGGCTCGCCCGTGTGAAATTCCGTAAAGTTGAAAAGTAGTAATATCGATCTCTTCAGCTTTCGGAGATACGAGTCGTAAAAACTTTAATATTATCCAGTAAGGCTAATGATGATAACAAGTTTTAATTGATGAGCTTTAGAATAAAAAAAAAAATAGATATCTGTCTCTTAATTTGTCTGTCTCGATGATACATCCAACAGTAAACCACCAAAAAACATTTCTGTAGATCTAGCAACACCGAGGCGCACATCCAGTCCACAGAGAAGGGGAACAAGGGCGCTCAGCCCACAGCCTTCTTTATTCTCTATACAGAAGGCTGTGTCCTGCCCCATTTGCAAACATTTAGAGAAAAGGCGCGACTCAACCAGTGTCTTCATCATCCTGTAACCGTACTGTGAAAAACAATTAACGTACTAACATACCGCAATATATGTTCTTTCCGGAATCAAGACATTTTTTATGCGTCCAAGGACAGTCATTCTGTTGTCATTACCATGACAACATGTTCTTCTTACCTTTCGCAATTGTTTTCACATATTTGCATTTATTTAGTCCCATTATTAATCTTAAGTGTGGTTTAGAGGATTCTGACATGTTTGCCGACGCAACGGTTTAGAACAAATAGCATTAACTAGACAAACGCAGTAGAGATAGTCAGGGAATAGATTTTATTGAAAATCTTCAGTCATGATCAATGTAGGTAAGGGCAGCAACAACCACTTTACAAGTAAATTCAGAGTAATTTTTAGTGAAGGAACATGATCGCCATGTCTGTTCCAGACAAGGCACCTAAACAAAAAGAGGATTATAATTTCTGTTCATCAAAGCTGTATGATCTTCTCATTCTAATGTTTTATTCTCCAATTTTTCCAAGCTGAGCTATTAAATGCCGTCACCTTTTTCTTTCTTTTCATTAATTTACATAAATGTTCGAGTCAATTATTCATTTGCATGCTTGTAGTAATAAAATGGAAATATTGTTAGCATAGCTGGAAGTAAAATGTAAAAAGTAAAATTCCATCTTTTGATGGTTCTAGGGTACAGTGATTATAAAATATTTGGTTGTCGGTTTACATGTTTTCCGTAAAGATGGTCCAGCAAAATTTAAATCCTCCCTCTCCTTTTTTTTAAATTTTTAGTTCGCTTTTAACCATTGAATCAAATTAAAAGTTCAGACCTCCATAATCAGCAATGTTGAATCGGCGTTTAAATCCGTTCATATGTTAAAAGGATAGAAATGTTCTTATACAAATATTTTTTTTTTTTTTAGAATGGCAACACAGAGCTTTAAGATGATTATATAATTGGCTCATCTGTTATCGCTTCTCTCTATGCATTACGCCAACAACGCCCATTCATATGAAACAAAGAACGATGAAGAGCAAGGAATATGTTGTGCAAAACTGCAAAACAACTACCAACGTCTTTTAGATTTTTTTAGAAATCCAGCCTTTAAGTTTTAAAATCATCTAGAAATGCTCATAATAGCGTCGACTGCAAGCAATAATGATACTATTTATGAAAAATATGAAAACACAATAGAAAGAGGATAAATTATGAACTCAAAGCAATAATCAATTTGTTTCTGGAAAGGCAATATGGAGTCACATTTTGAAAATTTTAAACAACGAGTTTAGACTGGAACTTCATTCTTTAAGCTTTGTTGTGCTGAATATGCGGAAACAGACCTGATGATGTTCATTGCAAACTTTAAAGTTGTTTTTTTTTCTTTTTTAATTGAAAAGAATGGTAAAAGATTAGAATCGAGTCATTAGAACATGAGAAGGCCAGGGAACTAATTCGCCTTTTTGTGCACTTGCTATACATAAAAATCTAGTCAAGTCTTGGAAGCTAGGCTGTAAGATAATGTTCGAGTGAACATTATTTCACTTTGAAGGTATCCAATTTTAAAACGATTTTTTTCTGATTTTTTGTTTTGTTTTTAGGAACAACCAAATGAACAGTGCATTGCAGCATGCAGAGCGCACTTCAGAGATATATCAAACATTTGTATAACACAACCAGTTTATGCTTAAGGTAATGAAATAGTTTTAAAGCACAACAGTGAAAAATGTAGCCACATCTGCTGTGTAATCATTTTTTTCAATTTTATCTTAGCACCAAACGTATCATTTTGTATTGACAGCATTCTTCAATAACCCAAGTCATTGTTCCTGCATTTTGTAGATAAGCATACATACTACAAAAAACATCTTTGCCTTTTGTTGGTGAAAACACTCTGGTCCGAGATTGAGAAAAAAAAATACAAAGTTAAAAAAAAAAAATTTTTTTTTAAAAATCTCATCTTTCTGGAATATTTCATTTCGTTCATGAGAAAGGAGTAGCTGGATTTTTTGACACAGGCGATTTTTTCTTTTATAAACTGTTTTTGCTTTTGTCATGATTGACCTATTGCCAGGAAAAAGTTTTTTTCTTAAGCAACATTACTTTAAAGTGTTAAATTAAAGCTTTAAAGCATCATAACCTGAAGTACTTTTAGGCATTGGTATAAAAATAGTGTAACTGAGTAGAGATGAACGTTTCAAAGAATTAGTTTATAGTCATAGCTTTTAAATTGAAAGATTACTTTAAAAAATTAACTGAGAAAACTTATCATAAAATCAATAATAATGTACAACGTGTTTTCTGAAGGGAGTTATTTTTTATTCCGTCTGCTAAGTTACCATGTCATAAACAAATATTACCGTTTAATTAATAATGCAAGAAACGGATAGAGGGAAGATAAGAGTTAAATGCCCATTATGTTATGAAAAGTATCAATATAATTATATAATGGAGCTAGATCAAGAAATCAACAGACAGGGTAATCTCAAAAAGTACACAACTCAGATACATGAACATTGGCAGGTAGATGTATGCAAATGTGAAGCTGGGAACGGAAGCATTAATTTTTAATTGAAGGAAGTATTTGGGTAAAAAAAATTTTAACAATCGTCAGCGATTGAAAAACAGGAATATCCTTTACGTTTGTTTGCCCTCTCTTTCTCTCTGGTTTTTTTTTTCCCTGTTCGTTTATTTTTTCAGCCTAACGGAAATAAAAGGGAACACCTCAGGATTTCATTGTATTTCTTATGGCGAACATTTTATTTAAATCTAGATTTTAGGGTTCTCTTAGGACTAAATGTGTAAAGCGACATTTTGGATTATTCGTACTATATCTACTCTCTCTCTTTCTCTCTCTCTCTCTCTCTCTCTCTCTCTCTCTTTCTCTCTCTCCACCTCTCTCTCTCCTCCCCCTCCCCACCCCTCCCCACCCCTTCCCCCCTTTTTTACCTTTCCTTTGAACCACGGGGTTGTGGTTTCATTCACTCATTCATAGAACGAGTTATACAGTAACTAGTGTTTACAATTCAGCTTTTTTGTGGTTGCCTTTTAGCTCAGAAATAGTATGTTTTGAGGCTAAACGATTAAAATGGCTAATGAAAGTTGGGGACATAGTCTGATGGCAACCAAAGCGTAAGATCATAACTTTACATTTAGCTTTGAAAGAAAGACATTCGGCACACTTTTCTTTTCATGGTTTAAGGTGATCTTATACTTTTCGGCCTCCATCTGGCCTTACATCCGTGGAAGGTCACAATAGCGTTGAGGAAAAAAAAAAAAAAAA
>BLXT01007504.1:177128-188915 GCA_019648995.1 Plakobranchus ocellatus | reverse complement strand
GGAAAAAAAGAACCATATGCCTACTTTCTGATTAAGGTACATAATTTTGTTTTACATCAACTATGATTCAGTAGTGCCCAAGAGTGATGGTGATACGACAATAATTGCAACCCTTATCACCTTTATTTTTAATGGCTCATACTGTGCAATGATATGAAAAGTCGGTAATATGTGGGAATTGAGGTTCACTAAAATTCCTTGTCTTCTACAGATCCTTCAAAGTGGGATGCCCTGTGATGATGAATGTCAGGCTCAATCGCCCCAAGGGAAAGGACCCTTTCCTGAAGGTGACAAAATTGGAAATGCGACATGAAAATCACCAGGTGTCTAAAGAAGTGAGTGATAATACTTAATTCTTAATTTTTCTTACAAAATCTCCTTTGACATAAAGTCTAGATTTCATTGAAAAGTGTTTCATAGATGGCATGTTAGAATGAGTTTTAAGTAAAGTAGATGGCTAACGTTTAGAAAATAACACCTGCATTCTGGAAATTTATTTTACCAACAGCAACATTTCAACAAACTGTCACATATAAATCTTTGTGTTCATTGAATGACCTACTCATTGCCAAGCACTGTTGGCTATTTTTTATTTGTTTTTCATCCTAAACATTTTGCATGTAGCATCAGTGTGCTGCATTTTTCTTTGGCCCTACAGTATCTGTCACTGATTCATACCTGCCAACATCATGCTCTCTCTCTCTGCGTCTGACTGCCTTTCTCTCATTTGCTATCTCCCATTCTATCAGTCAGTCTGTCTGACTATCCTCTCTCACACTATCTCCCTCTGTTGCTCCCTGTCTCTCTGACTAATTTTGTGTGTTCTTATGCTGTGTGACATCTGTTTGCCCCAGTGATGTCTGGTAAGTCATATCTGAGAGTTTGCCAAAACATGGGCTGTCTTCATAGTTATGTGAGAAATATTTTCTACAAGCCTTATTTGAAAAAAATTCAAATAATCAATACATAAATTTTGCTTTTGTCAGTACAATGGCATACAAAGTACTGCTTTATGTTAAAAAAATCAGTTTAAGTTGCATCCTTGCTGTCTAAAGTGACCAAATAAGTTTAGATCATAACTATGATGACAAAATCACCAAAAAAGTGGTCACCCATCAACAAATAAAGCTTTTTCACAACGGAATGAGGAGACACAGACCAATTTTTTTTTACATAGATCTACTCCTGCTATCCAACTCTTCTTGAAAATTACCTCATTGGTACTCAAGTGGACTTTTCCATTTTCTAATTGAAGATTCTTTTTTTTTTAGATATGCAGTAAAAAAGGTGACCCAATTTGGGGGTCCACCTTTTGGCAATTGCTCATCTATTAGAATGATTGAAAAAGAAATAAGAGAAATTGCAATCTAAACTTTTTAATGGTTAAACTGGCCCCTCTGTAAAAATATAATTTTTATGATCTGTATTTATGTCATGTTTAATGCTACTGAAAATCGAATAACTCAATGGATGGTACATGTTTCTTTCCTAGTATAAGTCATATTAAATGGATGATTTTGCAAAAATTTTTTTGGCTCATGCTCCATGTTCCTTTCTTGTTGTCAGATATTCCGACTCTACCCAGAGCAACGTAGGTTTGTGCCAGATGACACAGACACCACTGTATTGAATTCTGTCACAATGAAGACAGCCGAGCAAAGGGAAATTTTGGAAAGGAGGCATCACACTGCTGTGCTTGCGCAGGATATTTATAACAAAAGAAAGAAGATAGGGGTGGAGCAGACTATGGCTTCAGATGAACAGAGGTGTGAATATGTTTTAAAAGATATTGTTTTGAATGGTGGGTATGGTGAGGTGGGAAAAGATGAGAGAGGGGAGTTTGTTTTTGTAGTATTTCAAACTAAAGATATGAGAAATTTATTATTTCAATATCCAGAATGTCTTATTCTGGATTGCACATACAAAGTGAACAATTATTTATATCCTTTATTGACTATTATGGTTGTTGACCATGAAGGTCATGGTATGCCTGTTTTCCATGCTTTTTTGGCAAAGGAGGACAGTCACATCATGGAAAAATGCCTCAGAATCTTTGCTCTACAATATAACAGTGAGCACACCTCCTGTTTTATTGTGGACAAAGATATGGCTGAAATTGCAGCTATAGGGGCAGTTTTCCCTGGTGTGCCTGTCAATCTTTGCCATTTCCATATTTCACAGGCTGTGGAACGCTATTTGAGGAAAGCGCTGGGAAGGTCAGCCTCTGTGGTCAAATCACTAACTAGTTCATTTATGAAACAAGTGTGCACAGAGTCTGAAGAGGAGTTTGGTGTTCTTAAAAGGGAAATTTCCCAAATTGTTCCACAGTCTGTGATTCAGTATTTTGAAGACAATTGGTGGTCAAAAAGGCATCTTTGGGCAGCTTGCTGCAATGTAAATGTTATCAAATTTCATGCCAATACCACAAACGCTCTAGAGAGTTACCATTCTAAAATTAAAAAGACTATTAATGAAAAACTTTCACTTTCTAAAACCCTCATGGCAATAATATCATTTAATGATTCCAAAATTCTTGATTCGCGTAGGAAACTTCTTATAGCATCAAACTGTAATGTATATGACCACACAGATTCTGATGACAATATGATTAAGATAACTAAAACTATGACCAAGTTTAGTGCCCAACTTGTAAAGCGGGAGCTCTTGCTTTCTCAGCAGACCCCTTATTCTGTGTCACCTTCTTTGACAGAAGGCACTCATAAAATTACATACAAGGACAGGGATCATTTTGCTGGCTTAAATTCCTGCTCTTGCAGCACATTTGGTCATATGCAAATCCCATGTCGCCATATTTTTTTTCTAAGAAACCATTTATGTGTTGATGTTTTTGATGAAAGTCTTGTACCAAATCGGTTTAAACTTTGTTTTAATGACCATTCGGAGTCTTTGAATGTTTCCAACACTTTGACAGTGAATACCATCTCCAATGCCAGTCATGCGTCTTTTAAGAGTATTGAGGGGAGATTTAGGACGGCCAAGTCACTATGTGACAAGGTTACAAATTACTTAGCAATTTTAGGTGAGTTAGAGTTCACTGAAAAAATTAATGAATTAGAGGCTCTGCTCCTCAAATGGTCAGATGGTTCTTCTTCAGAATCGTCAGCTTCTTGTTCAGGGTGCCCTGAACCTTCACTCGCTTGTTCAGGCTTCCCTGAACATCCACCTTCTTCAATGTTCCGTGAACCACCATCTTGTTCAGGGTCCCCTGAACCGCCATCTTGTTCAGGGTCCCCTGCACATCCACCTTCTTCAAGGTTCCGTGAACCGCCAGCTTGTTCAGGGTCCCCTGAGCCGCCATCTTGTTCAGGGTCCCCTGAACCTCCATCCTGTTCAGGGTCCCCTGAACCTCAACCTTCTATTTCTTCTTTAAAGGTTCATCAAACAGTGGAAATGTCTCAAGTTGCTCATACAGATGATGTTGTAATAGCTGAGAAGAGTAGTAAAACCTTGTCTGATATCAAAACAATGCACCGAATGATCTCTGTGCTTGACAGCCAAAGTGGCCTTGTACAGGGAGTCATTGATGTCCATGCTTTTGAAGATAATTCTGATAAGGCACTTCCTTGTCCATCTTCAGCAGATGGACTAAGAGAAAAATCTAGGGATCAAGATCTTGGTGCTACAGATTTGGATGTCCAATGGCCAAAAATGTCAAAGTTAAGAAAACCTCGTGGAAGACCAGGGACAAAGCAACGCTTTACTCTAACAAAAATGAATCCTTCTAAAAGATTTAGAAGTCTTCCAACCAAATTTACAGACCTTAACCTAGAGAAACAACAAAATATGTTGATTAGAGCAGTGTCAACTTATAATTGTTTGCCTCCTAGAAATACATTAATCACTTGTGGGGATTTGAAACTATTTGAAATGTTTGCAGATGTAATAATGGATGATAAAGTAAATTTAGATTGTATTAAAGATTTTTTTGAACCTGAAGCATGGGTTAAAGTTGTTGACGGTGTGGTGTCTCGCAGAGAAACTCAGCTTTTCTATTGTGGTCAATGTAAAGATTTAGATGATTTAGAACTGAAAATGGTCCAATGCGAAGGCTGTTTGATTTGGTATCACTTTCACTGTGTTGGTTACAGTTCTAAAAAGCAAGTGGAAACCTGGTTTTGTGATCTTTGCATGTGACATTTTAATTGCATAACAATGGAATATAAATTATATAAATCTTATGATTTTTTTACTTGCTTATAACAAGTGCTCCTTTTTTGGTTATCTGAATAGTGTAGTGTTATAGGCGCTATTTTTCACATTGTTATCGTATCAAAATTATTATATTTATGACATGAACGTATAAGTAATCCTATTTCATACTGCTGTGTTCGGCATTTGTACAGTAATGCTTGTCGCTTTTCTATCATTGCATCCTTTGCATCCTACGTTTTATATATTGTTTGTAGTGCTTGCTGAGTGGTGATCTTGTCCACTTAAAATTACACTGTAGGAGTCTGAAAAATGGTGAGTAAAACATCCATTTACTCCTGAATAATATCACTTTTTTCATGAAAGGTACTTTTGTGCTTTTATGCTCATTTTCCACTTTTTCCTGTATTGTCATTGATTGCATGCTGGAAATTTAAGATGTTATGCTTATCGCTATGCTTCACTTTGGCCATGAATAGCATATTGCTGAGTCTTCAATGTTGCTGTAAGGAGAATTTATGGACATTGTTGTTTTGATTCAATCAGTAATATGGCTTGTATATGTAATCCTATTTCATACTGGTGTGTTCGATATTTATACACTAGTGCTTGTTGCTATTCTAGCATTGCATCCTTTGGATCCTACATTTCATGTATTGTTTGTAGTGCTTTCTGAGTGGTGATCTTGTCCTCTTAAAATTAATTACTCTAACTTGACAATGTTATGACGTCTACGCATATAAATAGTGTTTTATATTTTGCGGAAAAAAAAACAATTCACTCACTATATTTACAATATAAATTTTGTTGCAACTAATAACCCATTTTAAACAATTATAGTTGGTCGTAAGATCATGGATGCAACAGGATCTTAAGGATAAGGAGACAGTTGCATTTCACACACACTACATATATAACATGACCCCAGTGCTGGTGTAGTAATATATAGATACATATATAGGTGCTTATTAATAAATATTCATTGACAAACACACTTCGTTTATAGCTGATTATTAATAAATATTAATTCAGTGGGTTTTAGCCCAAAATATTCTGTTCGTGCTGTGGTGCATATTTTGGTATTAGGCCTACCTGATGTTGTAATTGTGTTTGTACTCACAAGTTACATTGAAAAAAAAATGTGAAGCAAATACATGTATGTATTACACTGTGCGTAAGGAGTCTGAAAAATGGTGAGTACAACATCCATTCACTCCTGAATAGTGTCAATTTTTTTATGTAAGGTACTTTTGTGCTTTTATGCTCATGTTCTACTTTTTCCTGTATTGTCATTGATTGCATGCTGGAAATTTAAGATGTTATGCTTGTTATCGCTATGTTTCATTTTTTGCCATGGATAGCTTATGGCTGAGTCTTCAATGTTGCTGAAAAGTTAGTTTCGGTTGCATTTTTACAATTGTTTTTATTTGAAGGCATGGTGTTGTTGTTTTCATAACGTGCCAATTAGCTTGAATATGTGTATTATTTATGAAATCTCTGTAAGTAATGATACAAATTTTTATTGCATGGAAATGTCTTTTGTGATCTTTTTAAGGGCAGGTTTCTGATGGCTATTTATCTGTCGTTTGAAGTGCTATTTTGTTACAGAAGGTCACACTGGATGACTTTATCAAATTTGATCAGTTGAGTAACCCACACAAAATTGTCCCTATTCAAATTAAATGTTCAAAGGAGCGTATTTATTTTATACGCCTTTCTAATTTTCATGTACATGTAGTGAGAAATTAGTCATAGTTTTCTTTAGAAACATCTGCAGTGTTGACAAAAACAGTCTCAAACTTTTCCAAAGTCATAGTAATAGTTCACAACCATCACTCAAGAGCCATATAAGGTTCTTATGAGGTGGGTTGAAGGATTTATATGCTTGAATGCATCTTGTTTTCATAGCCTTTATCCTCCTCTAGAGGTCTGTTGTGAGAGCCCATATCTCACAGGGTACAGGAATATTGAGATAACCAATGTCCACATTAGTCTGATCTTTAAACGAAGCGCAATGTTCTTGTCCTTCCAGATTGTCATCAATTTTGTCAGTGCTGCTGCTGTTTATGTGACTCTGGGCAATATTTCTGGTTTTGAATTTGATCCTTCACCTGTGATATCAGTGCTGAAACTGTTAGGGTTGTTGGTCATCGGTTTGGTGTTTCCTCCTCTAATTTCCATGCCTTTTGCAGTTACTGTTTTGCCCAGAGAGCCGTCAAGTACACAGCGAGCATCTTGTTTGCTTTCAGTTCTGCCAGCTTTGTCAGCCATATTAGCCTTTTTGGGAGGCAGTTGCTGCTTTACCTTTGGTTTAGGTTGAAGGTAGTACAGAGGAGATGTAGCAATAGTACAACGGATCTGGGCAAAAGCAAGAGACCGTCCAATATCTGTTGAAACGTTGTCTTCATGGGAAAATGTGTCCACTGGATATTTCATCCTGAATACAACTCTTGAGGCAGTGGATGCCAGGTCCAGTCTGCTGAACATCACCAGTGGCTGGTGTTTTGATTTCCTCTTAGCAGTAAAGACATGTGCCATCTGGTCCATTGCATCCAAGTCTTGGTTGGATTTATATCAAGCTTTTTGCTCTCTGGGCTGGCATCTGCCTTGTGCATTGTTCTTAGGAGAATAAATTCTTCTGCTGCTTGCTTTGATATGAAACCAATGCTGCCTGGTGTCCAAAGAGGAACGTTGGCTCTCCTAAAGAAAGCTCTTTCTTTTTTTTTTGAATTCTCAAAAATGCTGCCTGGTATCAAAAGAGGAACGTTGGCTCTCCTAACGAAAGCCCTTTCTTTTCTTGAATTCTCTCAGAGGCAAGGTTTTATTTCTTTGATTTTGGTGTCGCAGGCCTGGTGATAAAGATTGAGCAGCTCTTTGCACCATGTAGGATTTTGCTATAAGAGCATGGCTTTTTGAGACATAATGAGTCTCAATTCTCTTGATAACGCTGGCGTCAGACTTCGCTGTTGAAGATGCTGGATGTAAAACCAACTGCCACTTCTTCTAAATTCACTCTGGCTTGGCATTCTGATGAGAAAGTGGATCATTTGGTTTACCTTCTTGGAAGATGATTCTGACTGCAAGATTAGATAATTTCCAGCGTATTGAAAAAAATGTACACCGCAGGCCAATGTCGGCTTTTACGTTTGCAGGTGTTCTGTTTGGCCATTTGTTCCATGTTGTCAGCATCTCCCTTTGTTGTAGTAACATACTACATATTTTTTTTGCCATGTCCTACCTGTCGATGTTCTTTGTGGGGAGCTTAGTGATGAGCCCTGTCACACATTTGTTCTTTGTTTTGTAATTCACCAACAGAGGGTCATCATGGAAGGCAAATCCATTAAGGTAGAGATTTTTCTTTTGCGAGTTTTCATCATTTTCATGTCGTGTTGATTCTGGAGTTGATCTCTTGTCTCTTTTCACAGTGCTATAAGTCAGACCTTTTCGTTTTTATGTCTGAAAAAAAGACCTTAGGTGGTGAAGAAAAAATTGAACGTGATGTTTGCCCGCTCGACTGGTATGGCTTAATTAGTTTGAGTAATACACTGGCACAATTATGTACTAGGGAATTCATACCGTTGCACAGAATGGTGCCAATTGTTCATCAATAGTAAGATGAGGACCAGGTGTCTATTGCCTTTCAAGTTGCTTTTAAAAAGAATCCCTGATTAGTGCAAAAGGGTCTCCAGATCAGGAAGGAAATGAACCTCTCTTATACTATCTTTCCTTTAGTAATTAGTATGGGCAGTGTTTCACCCAGGAGTGGCCAATGAGGATTTTACTGATAAAAAATATAGGCATCCGGCGTGGCAAATATGGTAAGGATATTTTACCTGATCTTAGTATGTTTTTCTTTATGGGAAAATGGCCTAAATCATTACACAATATGATGCATAATTTGTGCGAGAATGGGCATATCTTAGGCAAGACAGATCAACAGTAAATAAATAGAATCCCAAATAATACTGATTTAAACCAAGCAATGGGTGACCACACCAGTTATCCAGAGGTGGCCGTGAGAGTTAATAAAAATATGAGAGAGTATTCAATATGTTGCTTATTTTATGCTGATGCCCAATAAAGCATTTTTCTTTTCAATAGAAACGAGTTGTGTTGGTGCATTACTTATTGAGTGTGAGTGGACTGTCTATGAATTTTATGCTCAATTTAAATCACTACATACATGTGCTTTTTTTTTTTCATTTGTTTATACAGTTACAAGTTTTTACACGCAATTCTTCTTATCTTAGACTTGTTTTTTCTAGTGATGATGAAAAGCGTTCGCATACTTGTCAGTTGTCTATACACTTGCAATTTATGTGACTTTATTGCTTGTCTTCATCAAGAGAAGTACAATGTAGTTTACATCACAATCACATATATCAAGCAAGATACTCACAAAAACACAAGCACGCTCAATATCAATGCAAACAGAACAGAAATTCTTTTTTAAATAAATGAACATATTTAACACAATGATGTCGCAGCGACCTTTGCAAACTCCCCAGCAACGCTTTCACAACCATTTTGATATATCCATCATTCACAGCTTCAAGATAGTATCTTCTGTATCTACTGATGAATTAATTGTAAAAGCATTCAAACAATACTTGAAATATATATATCTTGGTTTCATAGGATTCTTTTCAATTACTTTTTCGAAAAAAAGTCGTGAAAACAACTAAAAATATTTGTTGTTAAGGAACCCTTTTGTACAAATAAATACAAGGTCCAGTATGATGCTATTTCATGACGTCTTCTCAAGAACACATCCATACCAAAGATCTCTTTATCAGGGCAAAATTACACAGTAAAGCAGCAGAGGGATCACTCAGAAATCAATACTTCGTGCTTAATAAAGTGATCAAACTTTATAAAGTATAATGCGGTATAAAATCATACCTTAACCATAAAAAAAAATAATTCTTTCTAGCCTTCGAAATATCCTCGGTCTTCTTAACGCAGTTTTTCAGTGGTCGACTTAAAAGTTAATCGATACTTTTTTCAGGAAAGTTTCTCCGCATGGATGCAAAACTTAAATTTCAAAATTGCATGATAGTGTAATTAATTGCTCTACTTTTAAGTACAAAATTGTACAGAAGAGCCAAACAGTGAACACGAGGCCCAAAAAATTGTTCTGCTTCACAAAAAAAAAGTGTCTTTAAACCTGCGGCAAACAAAGTTAAACATAAGATTAAGAATCATATAAAAGCTATTGTATGTATTCTGTTCTCAGATCGATATAAATAATTGAAGTGGCAGGCGTACATCAATTATCAATTTTAAAGAGCTCGTTTTACAAAAGGATCCATTCAAACCCAAAATCCGATTGGCTCCAAAGAATTAAACTTTAATTTAAACTACAGTAAAAACTTCACACCAAAAGAATGAGTTAAATTCTTAAACTAAGACACGGTACAAAATTTAAAGGGATGAAATGCTTTTCTAAGTCTTCAAGTGAAGTGCTTAGGCTCATGTGGTAACTGACATTTAGATTATGTACTTCCGATTGAGAACAGTGGTAAAATATCCTCTAAGTTACCTCTGCACCAGTTTTCCTAAACGACAAAAACAGAACTGCAACCATTCATTTCATATACATGTATTTAAATTAAAACAACAAAAATCATTACTACTACTAGCACTATACTACATTACATTTTACCACTTGGTTGATTTTAAGTTTTATTTTTTAAAAATCATATACATGTACATTCTCAGAAAATACACTTATTTTTCATCGTTCGAGCAAACATTTAAAAGGAGTCATTGGGTCCCTATTTTACATTTTGAAAGCAATCAAGGGTAAAAATGCCAAATTTCACGATAAGTTAATTAGCATAAACAAAATCTATTACAATACTAAAGAATTTTTTGAAATTAGGGTTTAGATTGAGATGATAAGAATGTCAAATAAAGGTTGTATACGAGCACAACCACTACAGAAGTACCAGTAGATCCTTTCTTATAATTTCTATCTTATCTAGGGGAAGGAAGGTTGCAGAACAGTTCAGGTAAAACGAGACAAACAGAAGTTATAATTACAAGTTTTTATAGATCTAAACAACACATTAACTGTATTAATCGTAAAAAAAATAAGAATGGTAGATTGAGTAGTCAGGAGTAAAAATGTGATGGCCGTCATTGACGTCTCATTAAAGGAAATGAGTATTAATAATTATTATTTACTCAGAAGAAAACAAACATTAGTAGAGATCAAAGCGATAAACGGCGGGGTGAAAATAACAATTTCCCCAGCCTCCCCCATATTCTCAGCCCGGGGTGAGAATAACGACTTTCTTATATTCTCACCCCGGGGTGAGAATAACGACTTTCTTATATTCTCACCCCGGGGTGAGAATAACGAGTTTGTAAGCCCTTATTTTAGATAGATTGAGATAATATAAGGACAGTTTTAACATTGTCTACTGAATACAGACACTGACTTTTAAGAAAAGGAAAAAAAAAGCGTACTACTAGCAAGCAAATGTAATTTATTGGTCATAGATGGTTGTAGCAAAAGCACATGGAAAATTTATGGAAAGGGCCCTTGCTTCTAGATCTACTTTTATCTGCTACCAATGAAATGAAGAGGTCGCTCGCTTAATATTGTTATGTGTGAAAGTAGAACAAATAACATTTTAACTTAACCAACGACCTTTTATTTCGTCAATAACTTGAAGGCAGAATAAAAATGACAACAGTGGCGTACTCATACTCAGATCATGTAGTTAGATCTAGTGGCATAGGTCCTCTAAAAGTAAGAAGGCCTGGTGCCACATCTGAATCTTGCGGATCCCTTTTCCCTTGCGTTAAGAAAAATAAGGCTTAGACCTATTTCCTTGAGTGTTCGGAAACATTGTCACTTTGTAATAATAGCCCAGCACAATGTAGATCTTCTAAATCAGATTTAGAAAGCAGTCTGAGAAACTTACATCCCCTTTTCTTTGATGCTATCATTATGAAGTAATTAGCCCCCTTTCTGTTATTGTAACTCTTGGCCCTAAATTAACTAATATGTATCTGTATGAATATTAAAACCACCAAATTGAAACATATTTGAGCAAAGTCAAACAAGGCATACAGATATTAGACATTTTAAAACTGTTGGCTTCTACTCTAGGCTTCTTCAGGATAAAAAAATGGGAAATGAACACAAAGTGACATTTCATAATTTATCAATGATAATGTTAAGGCAATTTTTAAAAATCACCAAAAATCATTTACATTTATTTGTAAAAAAAATCACAGACAAATAAGTTAACCTTAAGGCAAAAATAATGGATAATGTGAAGGCAATTTTTAAAAATTGGAAAAATCATTTAGATTTATTTTAAAATAAACCACAGACATAGAAATTAACCTTTAGGCGAAAACATGAACCTTTCATTTATATGCTTAGTTCATAATGGTGGCCAAGTGTTTGTTGCCTAGGTTAAATTCAGCAATGACTTTAGAAAATTATAAAATGTACAATCATTGTAAAGAAAAATTGTATCCCAATTTGACGTCATTTATATTGTCAAAGATTAGGACAAATCGTTTAGCAGTCCAGCTGTCATTACTTAATTCTCTTGTGTGCATATTTGGAAGTCTTGACAATAATGAAAAATCGTT
>BLXT01007499.1:3024-13028 GCA_019648995.1 Plakobranchus ocellatus | reverse complement strand
GACAGAAAGCTGGTTTCATGCCTCAATTTTGATCGCCTTCGTGTTCAGATTCAACCTAAACAATGTTAAATTTCTTTCACATATTGATAGAGAACGATTGAAATACAGTACTAAATGCGTCAAATTGCTTGCTACAACTTTAGCCCGCTAGTAATTTTCTATGGTAGTAAAGCCCATTTTTCATAGAATTTTGCACATTTTCTTACCCATTTTAGAAACGCCAGGCACTAGAGTTATCAGAAATACTGTAATATCCGGAATGTGGTTTTCAATGTTTATGAAACTTTTCCCATCCAGGAGAATAAAAAAGAAATGTAATCTTTGTGAAAGAAATGAGAAAAAGAAAGTGGTAAGATTCTGCTTTACCAAAATTGGGGGCTCATTTTTTCTTCTTCTATTATCTATGAGGGAAGTTCGGAAAGTAACCTGAAAATGATCATAACTTTTGACCTAGTCAATATTTTAAACAGCGGTAAACAGCATATTGTAGGAAAATTCATTGTACAGTTGGTGCGCAAATTTCAGCACCATCAGTGGACGCACTGCTAAACAGCATTAATTTGAAAAGCCAAATGGCCAGTGCTGACTCAAATGCACGAGTTAGTCTTGACAATGACACAGTCAGTTTTGAGTAAAATTTCGCTCTTTTTCTTTCTTACTTTGGAAATAGCTGACATTGGTCATGTCGGAAGATGCTAAAATACATCACAAAAATGCTTTTCATCGTTAGGAAAGGTTTTTTTTATGAACTTCAATGTCAAAGGAAGCCAAAAATGCAAGAGGTAAGCATCAGAATCCTGGCGCTTCATGATAATGGCAAATTTTTTAAGCGCTTTTTCCCCTTTCTTTTATGGAAATGTTTCCATAAAACACTGAGGAAACACATGCCTATAACATTATTCAGTGATGTAATACTTGTACTCTTCTTCAGGGTCCAAATATTTGATTGTTTGTTCCTAAACATTTGAATGTTTGTATTGGACTTCAATATCCTTTACACGGGAAAAATCAGCATTTTTGGTTGAAAATCCAGACCAAAACCTTGTTGCAAGCCTTAATTTTTATCACCTTTGGGCTCAGATTCAGCATAAACAAAATTAAATTTTCTTTCACATATCAATCGAGTAAGATACAATATTGAATGACCCAAATTGCTTGCTACAACTTCAGCCGGCGAGTAAAAAGTGGTAAGATTCTGCTACACAGCAACTGCTGACTCTTTTTTTTTTTTCCCATTATCTATTTAAGCAAGTGTCAAAAATGTGCAGACTCAATACAATTTTTTTTATATGCTTTTTCCAGTAATGTCCAATAGCACCAGTGACCAAATGTTCTTTTTTTTCATTCGTTCTGAATCAGATCTAGCTTTGGAGAGTGAGCCAGCCATCAATTTTGAGGTGAGAAATAGCCCGAAAATTGTGATTTTCAACCCTTGGAATCCTTTGCAGACACCTTCAAATCTTCTTCAAGAGGGTAACAATTTTTTCTACATATCGAAAGAGTAAGGTTGAAAGACACTATAAAATAACCCAAGTGGCCAGCACTGGCTCAAACCTGCGAGTTGGTTTCGATTGTAACAAAGCTATTTTTTTTCAGTAAAATTGCAAACTTTTTCTTCCTTATTTAGGAAATGGCAGACATTGGACATTTCAGAAAGAGCTAAAATACGTTGGAAATGTGCTTTTTAAATGAAAGCTAAGGTTTCCTCGTGCAAGTCAGTAACAAGGCAGGTCAAAAGTGCAAGAACTAAGCATCAAAATCTTGTTGTTTCATTAGACGTGGACTTTTTTACTGGATTTACACTCTTTTACAGATGCACCTTTGTCAATATCTTAGCAAACGCAAGCCTAAAAAACCATACAAATATCCTACATTTCTTCTCTATTTCATGATCAAAGCATCAACTTGTTTTTGTCCATACAATAAAGTGTTTTTGTTTCATTTTGAAGTCATTTACCTAAACAAAATTGGCAAATTTTAGCTGAAACACTAGCCTTTAAAAGAGGTTGAAAGCCTCAACTTTGATCGCCTTTAGCTCTGACACAGCTAGAAAAATGTTTAACTTTTGTCTATCTATCAAAAGATGTAGGTCAAAAGACAATGTCTGCTTCCACTCTTTTTCCTTCTTTCTTTGTCTATTTTGACATCGTACCGGCCTAAGGTCTCTTAAGACTAGAAGTCATTGAAAGGTGGTAGATGTCTCTCTATTATCCATCAGCTCAGAATCTCAGCATCTCCCTCTGTTCTTTCTCTTCCTCTCTCTATATCAGGCATCTTACCATCCTAATGTCACCTAAGTAATAGTATCGAAGTTCCAAACCTTTTCTCTGCAAAAGTTATTTACTATTTTTTTTTTAACTATTTTCATTCTCAAACTGTAAAAATTCGTCAGCTTCAGGAGAGGATCCAGTCAGGTCATAATTATTACTTGGACTTGATATTGGAATCTTTGTATTAGCAAAGACACTATTGGGTCCTTGGTAGAAAGAAAACAAACGTTGGGACCTTAACATTGTTTTTTCATGTGGCGGTGATTGTTGAGTTTTATGGCAGTGTAATGCCAGGCATATCAGGGCAGAACACTAAAAACAAGTCTTTATTTATCTGACTCTTCCTTTCTCCATGAATATTTCACCTGCGTTAAGTTGAGACCCCACCTTATCGGGGCAGGCATTGTACAAACAAGCCTTACCTTTCTGGCTCTATCCTCCTCCATGAATATTTCACCACCATCAAGTTAAGACTCCACCTGAACTCAGGGGATGTTAAACTGTGGTCTGTGGGACTGAATTCTCTCCCAATTATAGACAAGCCTAACACCGCTTTTATAGGATTTATTGTCTTACAGAAAGCTTTGTTCCCCTGCTCGCTTTTAAGCTTTCTGCATCTGTGAAGCATATTGGCAATCTTAACATGGTAATAGTTAATGTCCAACATGTAGAATAGAATCTACATCTTAATATAATTATAGTGTATGTCATGCTGGATCAAATAGTCCTGTCAATTCTAATTCTCTAGCGCTCGATATCTTATTGTTTCTGTCCTGTCGAAGGATCCTCTACAGAGTCACAAGGAAAGCAACATAAAACCTAACTTACCAACGCACTTATACAAAACAACAAAGTTTGCAATAGATTCACTAGTAGTCAGCTATGCTTTATTTTATAGTTTTATGTGTATTGTGATGTGAGTGTAATAAAGGCTGGTATAAAGCAGAGTTTTCAACTGTGACGTTGTTGAATTTTTCAGTGACTTAGGAATTTAAAGCTTTTTATTCTACGACACCAGTGACGAAATGTCCTTTTTTTTATTTCCTTTTGAGTCAGTTTTAGCTTTGCAAGAGACTCAACTATCAATTTTGAGGTGAGAAATCGGCCAAAAAACTTGATTGCAAGCCTTGGAATCCGTCGCAGACAGCTTCAAATCTTCTTTTAGAGGTAACATTTTTTTCAACATATTGATAAAGAAAGGTTGAAAGACACTATAAAATAGCCCAAATGGCCAGCGCTGGCTCAAATCTACGAGTTTCCATCGTGACAAAGCTATTTTTTAATGTAAAATAGAGCCCTTTTTCTTCCTTATTTTGGAAATGGCAGACATTGGACTTGTTGGAAAGAGCTAAAATACGTTGGGACTATGCTTTTCTAATGAAAGCAAAGGTTTCCTCGTTGAATTAAAAAACAACGGCGGTCAAAATTGAAAGAAGAAAGTCCCGAAATCCTGTCGTTTTATTGCATTGTGAAATTTTTTAATGGATTTTTGCTCTTTTATGGATGCACCTTAGTTAATATCTAAGCAAATGCAAGCCTGAAAAACCATACAAACATACTAAGTTTCTACTCTATTTCATGATCAAAGCATCAACTTGTTTTTGTCCATACCATTATTTTTTTTTTTGCTTTTGGAATCATTTACACGACCAAGAGATTCTGCTACACCAAAGCTGGGGACTCCTTCTTTTCCTATTATCTATTTAACCAAGCATTAAAAATGTACAGACTCAATACATTTTTTTTGGATGCTTTTTTTCAGTAATGTCCAATGGCCAAGGGACCAAATGGCCTTTTTTTTTTTTCCTTGTGAATCAGATCTAGCTTTGGGAAGGGAGCCAACCATCAATTTTGAGGTGATAAATAGCCCAAAAATTGAGATTTTCAATCCTTGGAATCCGTCGCAGACAGCTTCAACTCTTCTTCAAGAAGGTAACATTTCGATAGAGAAAGGCTGAAAGACACTATAAAATAACCCAAATGGTCAGCACTGGCTCAACCTGCAAGTTAGTTTCGTTCGTGACAAAGCTATTTTTTTTTTGTAAAATTCGCGCTCTTTTTCTTCCTTATTTTGGAAACGGCAGACATTGGACATGTCGGAAAGGGATAATATACGTTGGGACTGTGCTTTTCTAATGAAGGCAAAGGTTTCTTGTTCAAGTCAATAATAACGGTGGTCAAAAGTGAAAGAAGTAAGCATTGAAATCCTGTCCCTTCATTGCATTGTGTAATTTTTTAATGGATATTTGCCCTTTTACGCACGAACCTTAGATAATATCTAAGCAAACCCAAGCCTGGAAAACCACACAAAAATACTAAATTTCTGCTCTATTACATGATCAAAGCATCAACTTGTTTTTGTCCATACCATTAATTTTTTTTTCATTTTGAAATCATTTACATGACCAAAATTGGCAATTTTTGGCTAAAACACTAGCCTAAAAAAAAGGTTGGAAGCCTCATTTTTGATGGCCTTTAGCTTGACCACAACCATAAAGAGTTGAATTTTCTTCTACGTATTGATAGAGGCAGGTCAAAAGACACTGTTGAATAATTCAAATGGCCAGCAACAGCTCAAACCCACGAGTTAGTCTCAACAATGACATAGCCATTTTTGAGTTAAATTTCGCTCTTTTTCTCTCTTACTTTTGAAATGGCTGACATTGGCTATGACAGAAAATGCTTAAATACATCACAAAAATGCTTTTTGTCATGAGCAAAGGTTTCTTTATAATATTCAATGTCAAAGGAAGCCAAAAATGCAAGAGGTGAGCATCAGAATCCTGTCGATACCTGATGAAGGCAAATTTTTTAAACGCTTTTTCCCCTTTCTTGTATGGAAATGTTTCCATAAAACACTGAGCAAACACATGCCTATAACACTATTCAGTGATGTAAAACTTGTACTCTTCTTCGGGGTCCAAGTATTTGATCGTTTGTCCTTATACATTTGAATGTTTTTATTGGATTTAAATATCCTTTACACGGTCAAACTTGGCATTTTTGGTTGAAAATGCAGACCAAAACCTTGTTGCAAGCCTTAATTTTGATTGCCTTCTGGCTCAGATTCAACGTAAACAAAATTTAAATTTTCATTCACATATCAATCCAGAAAGATTGAAATACACTATTAAATGCCCCAAATTGCTTGCCACTACTTCAGCCCATGAGTAAAAAGTAGTAAGATTCTGCTACACTGGAACTGCAGACTCTTTTTTTTTCCTATTATCTATTTAGCCAAGTGTCAAAAATGTACAGACTAAATATAATTTTTTTTGTACGCCTTTTCCAGTAATGTCCAATAGCACCAGTGACCAAATGTCCTTTTTTTTTTAAATTTCCTTCTGAATCAGATCTAGCTTTGGAAAGAGAGCCAACCATCAATTTTGAGGTGAGAAATTGCCCAAAAGTTGTGATTTTCAATCCTTGGAATCCGTCGCGGACAGCCTTAAATCTTCTTCAAGAGGGTAACATTTTTTCCTACATATCGATAGAGAAAAGTTGAAAGACCCTATAAAATAACCCAAATGGCCAGCACTGGCTCAAACTAATGAGTTAGTTTTGATCGTAACAAAGCTATTTTTTTTCGGTAAAATTGCGCCCTTTTTCCTCCTTATTTTGGAAATGGCAGACATTGGACATGTCAGAAAGAGCTAAAATACGATGAGAATGTGCTTTTCTAATGAAAGCTAGGGTTTCTTTGTTCAAGTCAATACTAATGGCGGTCAAAAGTGAAAGAAATAAGCATCGAAATCCTGTCCCTTCATTGCATTGTGTAATTTTTTACCGGATTTTTGCTCTGTTACTGAGGCACTTTCTCCATACAATTAAGTTTTTAAAGTTAATTTGGAAGTCATTTGCATGAGTAAAATTGGCAATTTTTTGCTGAAACACTGACCTAGAGGTTGAAAGCATCAACTTTGATGGCCTTTAGCTCGGACACAACCAGGAAAATGTTGAATTTTCGTCTAGGTATCAATAGAGATAGGTCGAAAGACATTGTTAAATAATCAAATATCCAGCAACAGCTCAACTTGAGATGAAGTATGATTGTAACAAAGCCAGTTTTGAGTAAAATTTCACTCTTTTTCTTTCTTGTTTTGGAAACGTCTGCCATTGGCCATGTCAGAAGATGCTAAAGTCCAAGGCAAAAATGTTTTTCATCAATAACCAAGTTTATTTGTGTTTGTCAATCTTTCCTGATAAACCTTTTTAGGTCGAAACATTTTTACGTATACTCTGTGTTGTTTCATTAGTTTCTATAAGTTTAAGTTGGCAGTTGTTTATTTTCACTGTATTTATATCAATAACCAAGGTTTATTTGTGAAAATCAATAAAAACAAAACCCCCAAAAAACAAGAAGTAAGCATCAAAATCCTGTCACTTCATGATGATGGCAAAATTTTTAAACGCTTTTTTCCCTTTTTTGGAAGCATTTCCATAAAACACTGAGCAAACACATGCCTATAACACTATCAGTGATGTAAAAAATGCTTGTACTCTACTTCAGGGTCCAAATATTTGATCGTTTGTTCCTATACATTTGAATGTTTTTATTGGATTTCAATATCCTTTACACAGGCAAACTCAGCATTTATGTTTGAAAATCCAGACAGAAAGCTGGTTTCATGCCTCAATTTTGATCGCCTTCGTGTTCAGATTAAACCTAAACAATGTTCAATTCTTTCACATATCGATAGAGAACGATTGAAATACAGTACTAAATGCGTCAAATTGCTTGCTACAACTTTAGCCCGCTAGTAATTTTCTATGGTAGTAGAGCCCATTTTTCATAGAATTTTGCACATTTTCTTACCTGATTTAGAAACGCCAGGCACTAGAGTTATCAGAAATACTGTAAAATACATCAGGAATGTGGTTTTCAATGTTTATGAAACTTTTCCCATCCAGGAGAATAAAAAAGAAATGTAATCTTTGTGAAAGAAATGAGAAAAAGAAAGTGGTAAGATTCTGCTTCACCAAAACTGAGGATTCTTTTTTTCTTCTCCCATTGTCTATTTAACCAAGTGTTAAAAATTTATTGACTCAATACAACTATTTTTTAAAACTTTTTCCAGTAATGTCCTATGGCACCAGTGACCAAATGTCCTTTATTTTTTTTTATTTCCTTCTGAATCAGATCTAACTTTGGAAAGGGAGCCAACCATCAATTTTGAGGTGAAAAATAGCCCGAAAGTTGAGATTTTCAATCCTTGGAATCCGTCGCAGACACCTTTAAATCTTCTTCAAGGGGGTAACATTTTTTCCTACATATCTATAAAGAAAGGTTGAAAGACACTGTAAAATAACCCAAATGGCCAGCACTGGCTCAAACCTGCGAGATAGTTTCGATCGTAACAAAGCTATTTTTGTTTTTGGTAAAATTGCGCCCTTTTTCTTCCTTATTTTGGAAATGGCAGACATTGGACATGTTGTAGAGAGCTAAAATACGATGGGAATGTGATTTTTGAGTAAAATTTCACTCTTTTTCTCTCTTTTTTTGGCAACGACTAGCATTGCTCATGTCAGAAGACGCTAAAATACATCATGAAAATGGTTTTCCTTGTTAGCAAAAGTTTCTTCATGAAATTCAATAAAGACAGAAGTCAAAATGCAAAAAGTGGGAATCAAAATTTTATAGCATATCGACGATGGTAAATTTTTTTAGCACTTTTTCCTTTCTTAGGGAACCGTTTCCATAAAAAGCTGAGGAAACACGTGCCTATCACATCGTTCACTGATATTATACTTGTACCTACTTCATGGCCGAAGTATTATTTTTCTATGCATTTGAATGTTTATTTTTGTTTTTAAAATCTTTTACATGGGCAGGGCAAACTCGGCATTTTTGATTGAAAATCCAGACCGAAAGAATTCCTTGTGCAAGTCAGTAACGATGGAGGTCAAAAGTGAGAGAACTAAGCATCCTGTCGTTTCATTGCGATGTGGAATTTTTTAATGGATTTTCAATTTTTTACAGATGCACCTGAGTCAATATCTAAGCAAACGCAAACCTGAAAAACCATACAAGTATCCTACATTTCTTCTCTGTTTCATGATCAAAGCATCAACTTGTGTTTGTCCATACAATCAAGTGATTTTGTTTCATTTTGAAGTCATTTACCTGAACAAAAATGGGCAAATTTTGGCTGAAATACTAGCGTAAAAAGAATTTAAAAGCCTCCCTTAGCTCGGACACAACCAGAAAAATATTGAATTTTTGTCTATGTATCAAAAGAAGTAGGTCAAAAGATAGTGTTTAATTATTCAAATATCCAGTAACAGCTCAATTTGAGATTTTATTTTTATTGTAACGAAGCCATTTTTTAGTAAAATTTCTTACTTTTTATTTCTTTTTTTGGAAGAGGCTGGCATGGACCATGTCAGAAGATGCTAAAATACATCGGGAAAATGCTTCTTGGTGTTTTCCACTTACCACAACCATAAGTCATATTATTTTACAGCATAAGTAGCAAGCCAGGACTCATGAATATACCTATCCTGTGACAGCCAATAGAACAGCTGTTTACATTTCATGGGTTTTAGGGGGGGAAAAAACCTCCGAGTTTGTACAAATTGATAGAAAAGTTTCAGAAAGATTGTTTAGAGGTAATTTAGTTAATCAAGAAAAAACACAGTTTTTTTTTGTGTGTGTGTGTGCGGAATTTACTTTAATGTTAACTTGTGTTGTGTTCTTTTTCTTTCCCTGGACCAGTCCTAGTACATGTTAATCTCAGCATCAGCCATTGTCAGTCAGAGACATCATGCAGTCTTGTACACGGCAGACCTTTTTTTGGTGGCAGGAAATAGAANNNGGGGGGGGGGGGGGATACACTCTAAAATTGGAATCGGTACTGCTTGCCTTGGGATTCTGTAGGAATATCCTTATTACATGCAGGATAGAAATCAAAAGTATGTTAAAGCAATTGCATTTTTTTTTTACATAAAATATCAAATTTTACAAAAAGCAAGGTTTTAAAGTTGTTTTTTTTTATGATTCAAAGCTTTCGTAACTCCTTTGTACCTTTGAGATTAATAGAAACTAGAAACCTCAGAAAGCCTACAAGAAGGGAGACATATGACCAAAATAAGTCAGCATAGTTTTTCTAAAAAGTGAAAGCATATTAATGTGAAATTTATTGCTTCGCGACAAAATAAAAAGCAGATGATGGCTCTAGTTTTTAAAGTCTTCCAGCTCCTATAGAGCAATGATGCTTACAATGTCAAACTTTACAAAGAGTAAGTTTTTAAAGTTTTTTTGAATTTAAGATGAACATTTTTCACCAACCTCCCTAAAACCTCTACTAAAACAAAGCTCATTTTGAGAGCTGCAAGTTTTTTGATACATCTATTCAATTTATTTGACTGTTTTGCTGAGCTGCTTACTAGCCAGGACAACAGTGTTCCAGAGATCCTGAATTCACAATGCATAATTAGTGGTTGGATAAATTCATCAATAATTATTACCAATGCTCTTTGTTTCAGAAACAAGCCAGAGACCACCTAGGTATTGAGAGTGATGACTACTGGGCTGTGCATGTGGAGAAAGTAGAAGCCAGGCAGTAAGTAATGGCTTCTATTGTTATAGCTTGCAACTGGTAGAATACTAGGACCAGTATTGGGTTCTGGTTTGGCTTGTGATCGAATGCACCAGCCATGGCCCCCCTCCACCCCTTCCTTATTCCCTCTAATGTGAGTTTTTAGGAGTCAGAAAGCAACTGACAACAGATGTTA
>BLXT01007498.1:1525841-1544183 GCA_019648995.1 Plakobranchus ocellatus | reverse complement strand
CCCGCCTCTCAAAAAAGAATGTCAGCTAGTGTACACCACAATGCTCATCTAGCTACCCCATGAATCTGCTTCCCACCCAACAGCAGGCCACTTATATTGAAAACTAACTTCAACCATTATACTATGCTGTAGATGCTGTAATTTCCTTCAACTATGATATTCAGCTAAAGTTTCATAAAATGTTACATTTTTTTTTTTTTTTTTTTGTCTTCAAGGGACAGTGGACCACTTGAAATCTTCCACACACAAAAATAGATACTCTTGATATGCCTTGTATGATACAGGCAATGACTGGCTAATATTTTTGCAGGATTTCAGGCCATAGCATGACAGTTAGTTTACCACATTTAAGAGTGATAATTTCAAACACTTTAAAATCATGGAAAACAGATTCTGAATTTCTGAAAATTTTCATGGACAACGGATTTAAAATTTGTAAACTTTGGAGAAAACTTAATTTGAAATTAAATTAGATGTTAAGATATTTGCATGAGATATTTATTACAAATATTTACTTCTGAGGGTAGTTGCAAATGGAATCTGTAATTGTATTCTAGTAATTCAGTGTATCATATAAATGATATGACTGTGGTAATATCTTAATATAAACTTTAAAGATGGGATAAATGCCATCAAAATGGATTGAAGCAATTCCGCCGACACTCTCAAATAGCATGTGGATTGTTCTCAGACCAGAGTAAAGATTCAGCATCTGTAAAATGTTTGGAACGTCTTTGAAAATTCTAGATGAATCAGTTTGCTCTTTACACATTTTGAATTGTCACTTCATAACTTCCCTTGCTTATAGTAGTGGAAACTTTTGATGTCCAATTGTGCCTGGTCTGAAGACAAACTTCCTACTGTGTTATGTTAACTTTTTATGTAAAATTTTGTTATACAATAATCACAACTCATTTTGAATGGTATTTCCTTTCTGCCAGGGGAGACAGGAGGTTGCGCACCATACCATACTCATCCAAGCCCAGAGCTTCAGTCTGTACTGAACTACGCCAATGTTCCTCTTTCCCAATCTGCTGCTTTTACTTGCTGCAACAATACTACCTACAGTGTGGGACCAACACCCAACCCTTCGCCTGCCACGCCTGCTGCGGCAATCACCAAAAATGGAACTTATGGTAATTCACATCTTTTTGGGAAGGACATTAGCTCAATAAGTTTAACCATCATAGGTGTTTCTTTTTACCTATGATGCCCCAGAATTCCTTTTTGAGCTGACCAAAACTTTTTCATTGCAAGACAATGAACTTCTCAAAAGAAGTTGGATAATTTGATGTCCACTGCAACTACAATTTAATTTCAATTCTGAAAAAGTAGTTGTTTCGATATTTTTCAAACATTTTCTATCCCATTTTGTATATTTTCTTCTCTTTGAGCTACATAAAATGGGCCTTCCAAAGAAAATTACCTTTTTATCATGCTGAAAACATTACTTGTATCAATATTAAAATTTTTTATTTTCTATTTTTATGTCATTTTTTCTGCTAGTGTGATTTTCATTCAATTTTTTTTCATCTTTATGCAGGAAACTTTCAACTCTTTGGTGACACAGGATTTGATGGCTCCATTGGATTTCCTAGTGTAACAGATGCTGCTGTCAATACTACACCACAGAGACCAAGCAGAGCTATATCAAGCACCAGGTTATATTTAAAACTATTTTCTTAAATATCAAAAAACTTTGAAATTGTTTCCTAAAGGGATTTAGAGATCATCTTTTGCTTGCACTTGAAGTAGTTTTAAGGTGATATTTGCAACTGTAAAAAATTATTTAGGACAAACTTCAGCCACATTAATCTTTTTTTCAGAGAGAAAAGTTTTTTCCAAAATTTCTATTCATCCATTATTTCAAATTTATTCATTTATTCATGTCTGCATATTTTACTCGTACTGTACTTGTGATGGACCATGTACCAATGAGAATATTTTGAGTAGTCCTTAGAATTGCCATGTTTAGCAAATGCATCCTGAAATGTGCAAGGATTTACTGCAGTAGGTTAAAAACTTAGCTACCACTCTAATGAGGAATAAAAGCACTTGATAAAAAAAAAAAAACAGAGTTGCAGCAATTCTAACTGAACTTTTAATCACTTTGTTCACATTTAATCGCATTTAATCTCTCTCGGCTTGACTTCGCTGACGAAGATTAAGAGGGCAATGAATGACCACGTTGTCTGCATGACCGCTCATGGTTGAACAAGCCGATACGGGATCGGCAGGCCCTGGAGCAAAGTCTGCAAGAGAATGCAGGGTCTGGTGATACAGCGGAGGCGGCCCTGGCCTTTCTCCTAGATCTCTTGTCTTTAATTGTATCTCTTCTGGTCTCTTTACCGCATTTAATACAGGGAGGAAAATGGACAGCAATTAATATTGTAAAAAATGTTTTTATAAGTAAAAATTATCCAGTGTTACTAGGATAAAGTTGCATATGGAGTGCTGCAATAAAAGGTGAGAGGACGCAGTAGACTGCTATGTACAATAGAATGCATTGGGGAATAAAATCTCAGCATGTTATCTAGACTTTCAGCTTTTCTGATTATTGTCATAGTAATTCTCATACTTTTTCACTCACAGCGATGCCTTAAACTTGTACAGCCCTCTGAGTGATGTTTCGTTGTCACCAACAGAAAAGATCCTTTATCAAAACTTGTTATCTAGACATCAGTGAGTTACAAATGTAACACATTTTGTCACAAAACACATTTAGATCTTTTATCAAAACATTTTACTAGAGATCAACAATGATTATCAGTGTAAACCATATTTTGGCACAAACATATCCAAGATCCTTTATTAGGGCTATTATGTAGACATCAACAGTGTTACAGTTTTCTCATAAAGCACATCTTTTAATGGTGTTCAAGTATTGGAAATATAGAGCTTAAGTTTAAAAATTATAAGCATGTGTCAATTTTAATACATCCACTTGTACAAAATGTTCCACTCTAACTTTGAAAAGGAAAATATTTTTGATTTTGTTATCTAGGATCATGTATGTTACTAACGGACATCTCAAGGTGTATATATATACACATTATCTATGTGAGACCCATCTATGCAAAATGTTTTTGTCGATAATTGCCCTACTGGAATCGAGTAAAATTATGTAAAAATGTTTGAAGATATTTAAACAAGTTTGTTTTACCCATTTCAAAATAAGAAATATAGAAAAAAATTTTGTAACGTCTCCAGACACTTAGTCTGTTTTGTCATATACTTTAAATGACTCATATAAACGGATATGTATAATGCAAGTATAAAACATCTAATGCCATTACAATAGTTACATTTTTTGGAAAGCTGCAACTTTTCATCCTTATAGTCATTCACTCTCTATGGTCTTGGAATCTTGACATCAAATTTAGTCAGAAATTGCAAAGATCATGTGCTAAAAATCTGTTGCCCAATATTAGTGAAAAGTTGTTAAAGCCAAGTTTTAATCCATGATAGAGCATGATAGTTTATACTTATTTTTTCATAAACGAGTCTAAGGTAAAAAGATACCAAAATGATTTTCCAAAGCTGCTCTCTTTGATATTCAGAAGGCAATGAAATTGTTTCCTATATATGCAATTTTTTTTCAGAGAGAATCCTCTGCCAATCAGCCCCCATAGTGAGCACTCCTTATCACCTGTTGAGAAGAAGTTGTATTCTAACCTGCTCAGCAAGCATCATGGCATGCGTGCTATCCAAGCACCACCTACCCCTCCCAGGTCTCCACAAGAGGTATACAATTCACAGGCAGGAAGCACTGAGGAATCTGCACTCTTGGATATGATGGTTTGGATTTCTTTATCAGTTTGAGATTTTTTTTTGGCTTGAATGTCTGTCTTAAACTGTGGCTGTACAAATGATTGACATATTATGTTTCTCTTTTATCTGTCAATCAAAATAAAAATCAAAGACTAGCAATTAGTTTATATGAACTCATTTTGGAAGTATGCCAATATATCAGCATTAATTTTTCCCCCCGATCCAGACGTATGCCAATATATCGGCGCAACAGGTCTCCCTATTATTTCTTGGGTATGAATTACGTCTGCACCCAAAATAAAATCCGCCTTTAAAGAGTCAAAGGGTAAAAACTTTATTTTGTTCGGTCACGTTTTCATTGTGGCCCTGAAAAAAATGCAAAGTGCTGCCACTGTTAATGTCATGGGCATATCCCTTGTTACTGATACTTGGCCCAACAGAGACCTTAAATGATTGCAGCAGTGAAGGAACTCTATCAAAAAAAAACAAAAATCTGTTTAAAGCTATACATTCTTGTTCATATGACTATACTTCTGGCACTGGAATGAGTTGTTTGTGTGTAGCAAATATTGCTTAGTGCTACTTATGAATTTTTTCTCAGAGGTCTGAAAATGAAGCTTGTGTATTTTTTTTATACAGAACAATCTGAGCATGAGCTCTAGCCAACCATTTGAGCCCAGCATTCTCAGTAAGGGAGATTCTCACACCACAAATCTGCACAGGTCAGTGGAGGCATTCAGCTGGCTTTTTTTTTTTTTAACTTCCTTTTTCTTCTGTTTTTTATTTTTTTAATCAATCTTACTGCATTTGGCATCTGTAAAAAAGAATTACCAATTTCTTAGCCTTAGAGGTGTTCCATGATTTTTAAGTTTTTCCTCTGTAACATTGAGAGGACAGGGCACAATTGCTAGGGGAGCATGCTCTGAAATCTGAGATCATTTGTTGCAAGTTTAAGCTGAGCCTGTCACCGTCTGACAAGGATTTAAAATCTTGTTATCAGTATTGGAAGGGTGAAATGTGCAGAAAAAAATAGGAAAAATTTCTAGTTGTTAGAGAGGAGCGATAATGTTGGTGTACTTTTTTGCTCTCCTTATTTTTTACTAGCCCATAAAAGGCCCTAAATTGAATTCTATACAATCTGTCTCGCAACCAGTTTATTGTTCAATGTCACATGTATCTTGAGGAAAAATAAATTCTGAATTTTTTTTTCTCGGTAAAATTCATTTTTCAGAAAGTTAAAATCCCATATCTTGTCACAGAATCAATATTGTTATGTCCTTCTTTTACCATTGTGAAGGTCCGGAAAGACTTGACTCTTTGAATGATAAATATTCAAAATGTGACTTCAGCCATTGATTTACTGCTGAGACATCCCAACTTCTATTCTTTTATCCTTAGTCTTCAGTTATGCTGAAATGATGGCCTTCATTTTTCTACTATTTAATCTTTTTGTAAACGTGTTCTTTAGAGCCATTCATTCATCACGCCAAAGAAGCCTGGAAAGTTCAACCCCTCGACCTGGCAGCCCTCGCTTGATGAGTGGTTCAAGTTTCCCAGCCAATGCAGATCCTTATGCTATTGAAAGAGCAGCCAGACTGCACAGAAATGCAGCTGGTAAGTTTTGGGTTCTCAAAATTAATAGCGTGAATTGTAGCAAATCTTTTATGTGAGCAAATACCAGCTGTGGACCCAAAATTGTATTTTTTTTCATCATCCTAATGAACAAACCATAGGTTTTTAGTAGGTGCAATTGAATACTTGTGAAGCATTCATGTCAAGCTAGATTTCACGATTACATTCTGATGGGAAAAAAGGTCTCTTTTGTGATGAGCTAACTAAAGGGTTGCTCGATGATCATTTTTAATATATTCATATCATTTTCTGTACAAAATTTATGTAGCTAACTTGCACAGAAAGACGGTATCCAAGACGATTTTTTTTTTCAGAATGGAGCATTATATTGCAGTCACAGAAAGTTGAAATTTGCTGATTGACGAGTTTCTAAAGTACTTTACAATTTTACTCATTTATTGCGTTCCTTTGTATAATATCCATGCATCTTTTTTACACCAGGTGTCCAAAATTGCCCTTACCTTAATTTTTTTTTCATTTGCTCTCTTTGCTTTCGGCAAAATGTAAAACTGAACATCTTTTTCTAATAAAGTGTTGTTTCTCTCATGCCACTGCAGCTGTGAGTGAAGCAACTTGTGCCTGGAGTGGTCACCTGCCTCCACGTAATCACAAGAACCCAGTTTACTCTTGCAAGATTTTTTTGGGTGGTGTGCCCTGGGACATTACAGAATGTAGGTGGCAGACCAGGCTCTATTATTAGCTGAACATGTTATTCAGTTCATTAATTCTAATTCCAGGGTGTTTACGATGTTATCAACTTTTTTGAAAATTCAGTGAATATTAAAAGAATTCTTGTGCTCTCCATATGTTGTACATTTTTAGTTTTTAAAGTTATAATTAAATATGCAGTTAAACTGATGCCCTACTGAATTAATGAACTTCCTTTTAAGTAAAAACTTTTTTGTTACAAATTCATTTGTTTGCTTTTAACATGATGGAATAATTATCCGTGGACTAAATTCGGAATTTGATTAAGACTGAAGATTTTTTTCCTCCTTTTCAGTGGAAGGGCATCTATATTTGTACATTAATATTTCAGCCAAACAAATATATTTAGAATGTTATAGTGCATAACTGACATTTAAAAAAAAAAAAAGAAAAAAATACTGATCTTAACCCAAAATTAAAAAAAAAATTCAAAGTTCATGAGCAGACTTTAAAAAATTAGAATTCATTGAGTTTCCATCTGTTCATCTTAACTGAATAAATCAAACATGTTTAAGTGGTGGTTACAGCTATTTTTTTTCTTTAACCTTGATCCAAAGCAAGTGTAGCAATGATGGTTCAGTGGCTAGTGAATTCACCCTGAAATCTGCTGGGACCTTACAGTTGTGGGCTTAAACTTACAATAATTGTTTTGAGAAAACCAAAAAAACTTGAGTTTTTGCAGTATTAGCTCTATTATATAAACCATCTCCATTCAGAGAGTGAGAGCGCTAGAATGACAACCTGTGAAACATTCCAGGCTTAAGCATCCAGATTTCTAAAGTTAGGTATATAATGAACAAAAATCAGTCATTTTAAATTTAGAGTTCAGCATGAGCAATCTTTTAGGGGATAAAATAGATCAACTGCAGCTAGTAGCCAGAGTATGATCTAGTTTAAATTGCAATAAAATTTTGAAATCAAAATGCAAAAATGCAAACCTAAAAACAAAGTATTTTCTATCTATACGAGTTATTCAAGGAAGAATATATATTTGTGAAAAGCACAAGAACCATTTTCTTTGCATAGAGAAATTTTATAAAGCTGTCTTGAGTTTGACTGCAATATACTACATTATTGACAGCATAAACATGATATTTCATCATCTTACAGCTGGTCTGCAAGCAGCATTCAACAAACATGGTCACTTGAAAGTGGAATGGCCCGGCAAGGATGGTGAGTTGTTGCAAATTTGAATTTTAGGTCTAGGGAGAGGGCTTAACATTGTCAAGCAGGAATTTAGTAAATATCTATTGGGCTCCGGAGCACAGTATTATTGAAGTTATGTTATTTTCTCTCTAAATCTTGGTCAGAAATATGAAATTGAATACTTTGGGCTCAATTGGACTGTTACTTAGAGAAATGCATCAATAGCACGACAAATTAAAGCCAAGTCATATATTTGTATCTTTTGGCAAGAAACTTGTTTCATTTTTGTTTTAACAACTTTAACACATTCCTTCAATTGAATGTTTTAATGCCTTCACTTATAATCAAGTAAAGCCCCTATAGATATAAACAATAAAATGAATTTAAAAAGCTGTTCAGTCCCAAAGACAAATTAAAAGAAAAAAAGATTGGGAAAAAAATTTTTTTTTTTCATCAATTTTATGTGTATATTTGATAGAATAGGCCTACTAATTTGAGATTTGTTTTATTCATTCTGGAAAAAGCAAGCCCTGACACTTAAAGACATTAACTTTTGATTTTAATTGAAGAATCAAAGTTATAAAGTTTAAGTCCATAAGCAATTGTATGTTTGCATGAAATATATTTAACCACGGCTGAGAGTTTTGGAACCTTTTTATTTGCGATTGAACATTTTGATATTTCAAAGGAGACAATTGGTTTGATTGTTTTGATTTCAAAATACTTGCATTTTTATAGGCCTAAGTAAAATTTACTGAATTTCCTTTCCAGGGTATGTGTACCTGCTATTTGATACCGAAAAGTCAGTTCGATCTCTGCTTCAAGCCTGTACTCATGATTTCAGCAATGGTGACTACTTTTACAAGATTTCCTCACGCCGAATGAGAGCCAAGGAGGTCAGCCCAATTTTAAATGTAGTAACATTGTTAACCTTTTTTTTATAGATGTGAGAGGAATCTATGTTTCTAGGCACAATGCATTTATTTTGCCTGTCCAAAAGTTCAGTTTCCTATTCACTGCTGACTAGATAAGTGGTTCAAGCTCATTATGCTGGCTTGATCAGAAAACAAGTTTTGTTTCAGCACACCCTCAATATTTAATATTGGACATGAAAAAGATAAAATCTTTGAGGTTATAAAGATTGCCTCAATTAAAAAACAGATTTTGGTGAAATTTGTATTATCATTTGAAGAGATATATCATACTAGCCGTTTCATATGATTCTTATCACTGTATTTTGACAGCACTATCAATTTATAGCCTTGCCTGTGTTTGTATGGACTTTATGTCCATCTTGTGAACTAGTGTAACTTGCGGTAAAAGAAATTTGACAATGTAAAACTTTTGCAGCTCCACAGACCTTAAAATCTGAGTTTTGATCACTTGAGTGAGACAGAAATGATAAGATGAGATAACTGACTTACAAACATTTCACTTTGTGAAAAGTTAAATAGGCTCGGGTGTGGCCATACATTGTTGTAATTATGAAATAAAAGCTTGATGGTTTTGTGTGCTGCCCTGAGAAAGCTTTGAGTTAGCTATTATGTTTGCTCTATTTTTTTTATAGTCCTTAAAATCAGTTATGTAGCAATCACCAATTTTAAGGCTGCACCATCTATGTATTTTGTGGAGCCTATGCAAATAGAATTGTAAATGGAGCATATTTAAAGTTACAATTTTTTGGGGGGGAGACACTTTGGGTGGGAAAAATGCTCAAACAAAATTATACATATGTTTCCAAAATGATGAAAGCTATAATTTTGAACCATTCTACAGCAATTCATCTTTTTTCTGCCAAGTTTTTTTTATTAATGCTATCATTTGCTTTAAGAGCTACAGGGAAGTCTTTCAAGCACCATTTAATCTTATGTTATGTGCTCAGGTCCAGGTGATTCCATGGGTGTTGGCAGACAGCAACCACGTGTTCCAGTCTTCACAGCGTCTGGAGTCCAACAAGACTGTGTTTGTGGGAGCCCTGCATGGGATGATCACAGCTGAGGCACTCGGCAACATCATGAAAGATCTGTTTGGGAATGTCATCTATGCGGGAATTGACACTGACAAACACAAATATCCCATTGGTTTGTTATGTTGTTCCAATATCCCATTGGTTTGTTATGTTGTTCCAATATCCCATTGGTTCGTTATGTTGTTCCAATATCCCATTGGTTTGCTATGTTGTTCCAATATCCCATTGTGTCACGAACACCAGAAATAAAAGGTAGATAATACCTCTGATGTGGGACGTTGAGTTCTTTAGATCTATATAGACCTAGCTGAAATAATGGAACTCTGGAGATTGTGTGAATACGTAAAAAACTAAGTTTATTTAATTCAACAGCAGGAAATTAAAATCAAACAATATTCACATAGGCCATCGATAAGAAAACTAGATCTAGCTCTAAAAAAATCTGCGTAATCGCTATACAATGATCTTATTGCAATCTCTATAATCTCTGTATGATCTCTATGAACTTTCTGCCTACTCTGTCTCTTCTCTCTGTGATCTCTATGAACTTTCTGCCTACTCTGTGTCTTCTCTGTGTGTGATACTGGTATATCTCTGTGTCTCTTCTGTGTGTGATACTTTCACCAATCTTCTCCCGGTATTTATACTTTTTTTTTAAAGAAAACTCTACAAATTTCTGGAAACCTATCCCACAATGCAAGCATAGAATGTTCCAAACTGTTGATCTAGAACGTTACATCCTAATCCTAAAATAACAAAAAGCAGTCTTTAAAAAGACATTGGGGAAATCCATAGGCTAAAAATAGAACATGAGTCACACTCGTTTACGTAATGAATTCTCCTTCGCTTTGCATAAATTAACTCCCCTAAACTGGTTCTTTCCAGAACTCTCGAGTTGACATGCGTTCAATAAACAAACCCTAAGTCTAGTTTTTGTTACACATTGGTTTATGTTGTTCCAATATCCCATTGGTTTGTTATGTTGTTCCAATATCCCATTGGTTTGTTATGTTGTTCCAATATCCCATTGGTTTGTTATGTTGTTCACTCTCAAGGCTAAAATGGTCAAAAACCAAATTATGCGTCTCATATTTTTTGCTTTCTCAAAAGGCAACATTTGAGTTGGATTTCCATTAGTTGCTGTGTAACATCTGAATTCAGCATTCCTGTTATCACTGTAGTCATGTATGTCTCTTACAAGCATTCATTTGCATTGAAGACGTCTACAGACAGTTGAGTGTTTTTCAAAACATCAGGAAAAATCTTAAAAGGGCACCGGTGAGCCCTGCTTGTTTTAGTTGCATTGTCGTGAAATAGTCAGATAAGCCACATCAAATCTATGTTTAAACTGTTTCACTGGAAAAGTTTTAAATTTAAAAAGTAAAGTTAAGTTTATCTCACAAATTGCTATTTTTTGCGCTTAGAACATGCATTTAAACATTCAAACACATTTTTTGCTGGGCATTTTTTTTTTGTTTCTCTCAGCTCACTTTTGCACTCAGTAAATGAAGTTCATAACATGTATGAGTTTACAGAATGTTTTGTTTCTTTTTTGTATTTGCATCCTTTGCTAGGCTCCGGCCGTGTGTCCTTTAGCAGTCGCAGAAGCTACATGAAGGCAGTGCAAGCAGCTTTTGTAGAGATCAAGACTCCAAAATTTACCAAAAAGGTAAATGCAGGTGTAGTTTTGTAAACTAAAATTGCCACTCAGCTAGAGTAAGCGTGTTTAGCAGCAAGAGCAAATATATTTTGAGCTATTAAAATTAATGTAATCTTTTGGGAGGTTTGATTTGATTTGATGCTTATTTAAATCAGTGTTGAAGCTTGAGGAATTATAAATCCTGTTTTCCATTGTTTTTTTGCAAAACATCCCATTTTGTAGTGGTATTACATATTTTTTGCTTTTAAAATCTTCTAAGCACGGCCATATTTAAGTTGTGTTGCCTCTGTAACCGATACATTAAGTTTCAAAATGCATAAATATGGAAACCTTATTGGGATACCATAAAAGACTCATTTGTACAAAAAGAATGTAAAGTGATAATTGTAATGACTTTGAGAGCAAGAAGTTACTTTCTTCTTAAAATATGTTTTAGTGTAATTCTTAATTTAATACTAAACAGTTTGACAGTTTTAAGGTTGAAATTTATGGCAAGATAAATACTTTTTACACAAGGTTTGACAATTTTTGCTTTGATTTCTCTCAAGAACAATGATATAGGCCTTGCAGCTTGGTGATCAAACAAATGTAGATATGAATCCTAGCTTTTATGTGCAATTTATGAACAGGGTGGACCACGACATTTAGTCATTTGTTTACTGCGTTTTGAAAAAAAGAATCTATAGACAAATGCCTGAATCCTGTCCAGATTCAAGTGGACCCCTACCTGGGTGATGCCATCTGCAGCTTGTGTAATGCCCAGCAGGGTAACTACTTCTGCCGTGACATGCTGTGCTTCAAGTACCTGTGTCGCAGCTGCTGGTACTGGCAGCATGCGCCTGATGGCATGAGGCATCACCACCCTCTCACTCGCAACACCAAAAATACTCCGCCCTTGTAGAGAGATTCCACCGGAGCAGGGAGAATCTACTCCGGCTCAGAGGGGAGAATTGAGGTGAATGAGTAGTAAATAGCTTTAAACTTATAAATGTTATAAAATAAAGCCCTGGACAAACAAACAAAAAAAATGCTAAAAAATTGTAGGAAACTGCTGGGCACAATTGCTGTGAGAACATGCCACTGTTCGTAGAATTTCAAAATGCCAGCTTGATAGAGTGTGAAACTAAAACATGTTTTAGATTAGAAACTATTGTTATTATAGAAGTAGGTCAAGAAAAAGATTTTTAGCATAAAGGACATTTGAGTTTTTTAAAATATAAAGGCATGTTGTAGAAACAGCTTTTTGTTATTCATAGAAAAAACAGTTTGATTGCTTGTAAAAGAACAATGTTTGACTTTTTGTGCTGCACATAGTTTGCATCCCGTTTTAGCTTTATTTTAAAGTCGCTTTGATGCATTGTTTGAGACTAGAATTAGAGCAGCAACAGTTGAAGAATTCAAATGTGGATTAATTTGTTGCCCTCCTTTCAGCAATTTTCTTATCATTTGAATGTGAAGACCTTTAGTATTATCGTCTAGTTCATAGTAAATTAGGCAAAATTTGTAAAGGATTGAAGTGCAGAAAGCTATTGAAATAGGTATTTTTACATCAGTGAATGTAATCTTTGATTCTGCATCTACTTCACTCTTACCTGACAATTTGATTTACATTTATATATAACTTTTTAAGATTTTATCTTCGTTACTAATGTGCTTTTGCCAGCTTACTTGCTATTTTCATATTTTTATAATCACCAAAACTGCACAGTTAATTGTTAGTGTAAAGTTCATTTTGGAATGGATTTATATCTTTTTTGTTGTTGAGGTTTTTAGTACAGGTTATTTTCATAATTTTTTTTTTAATGAATATTATCATATATTTTTATATTTTCTAAACTGTGCTTTAATGGAGCAAGTGGTGTTTGTGTTTTTGTAAAGATGCAATATCTTAAACCAATGGGTTTCCATGTATCTCTTTATTTTTTTTGAGTCTTCCGAGGCCATTGCTTATTTTGGAGCATTTTCTTTCATGGAATGGTTGTCAATGTGGTAATTTTCTTTGTTCATTAAGAAGTCAAAATATCGTAACAATATGAAATATGCTTACCAGTATTTATATGAAATGCATTTTCTTTTAGTTTTTTTTAGTGTATTCAAAGATTTATATGTTGCTTTTGTTAAACGTCTTTTTTTTCCCCCAGCATTGACATCCCTTTTTTTAAATTTTTTTCTTTTGACTATTTTATTTTCTCTACTAATCTGAAAGTTGAGGCTAAAAAATATGCATACATTAATTAGAAAAGTTACTATCTAGTGCTTAACAAAGTCCTCAAACTCTAGAATTGTTCTTGCTGCTTTTGCAAATTGGTGTTAGTCTAACCTCACTTTTTTTTTAGCTGCTGAATTTAATTTGTTCAAGGGGATGTCGGTTGTTTCAGTGTCTGTTTTCAAGTTTTCTCACTTTTAATTTCCTTTAGTCGCATTTTTTAAATGATTCACCAGCAATGCAATTCGTTGATTTTGTACTAGTGCTTTCTCAACTTTTACCAATTTTAAAATTGTGTGTGCTTTGCCTCTGAGCAACAGTTTTGAAAAAGGAAATTGCAAGCATCAGTAGTTTATTTCTGTCTCTTACAAATTTTGCAAAAGGATTTTGAACACTCTTTTTTATTCTATTTGTGATTATTCTAGTTTGCCAAGAGCACAGAAAAAAAAATTTCTGAAGTAAAGAACTGTGGCTTTTTTTGATTATTTTTATTGGGTCTAAGTACCCTCTTTATATCAGTTATATTTCTAGCAAAAATGAAATTTTATACTCAGTATGAGCCAAATATTTTTAAGATAGCTCTTTTTTTTTTGGAATACAAAGATAACAGCTAGCTCAGTGAAGAATTCTTAGCCAACGGTTTCTAAATAAAATAATGTAACAAACTCGTAAATTTTTACTTTCTGCATGACATAAAGCAATTTTTATCACCCAGCTTTTGAAAACTTGAACAACAGACTTTTCACAAAAATTGTTCAATTCTTATAGCATAACTTTTCTAATTTTTTTTTTTAAGCTATGAAAGTCTTGCTGTTGATTCAAGCCCAAAATATTAAGTTTATTGATTTTGTAAGCTAAAAGTCTTATTCAGTAATGGTTTCCACTGGAGATGCTGTATTTTCTTATTTTAGCTTTTATCAATGCTCATGGAATACTTTTTTAGGAATCTTCTCCACTTTATTGCAATATCATGATAATGTAAATCCTGTTTTGTTGCAAGGCTTCAGTGCCTCGCCATTTTCTCTTTTTCCAGTTTTCTTTGTTTGTAACATTGACTAGGATGGACTATCCTTAGGGGCAAGCTTGCCGACTGTTTAGTTATTATACTAACTTTTACATTTTACTATTATTTTCTTTACAATGAATTGGATTTAATTTTTTTTTCCTCTTTTTGAATTTTCATCCATCTTGCGATTGAAATCTTTTTGCATTGTGTTATATACTAATTTGTTGTGGATAGTATGGAATACTGTCGCACATTTCTTTTTTATAACTCAAAAGACTTGCCACAGTATTCCATACCATCCTTGGTACTCTTTTTTCTAAACCTTCTCGTAATTTTTTTGCTGTTCAGACTTTGTTAACTTCAAAATATTTGAATATGTTAGCTTCATCTTTTCACCTATTAATACAATTGACTTGTAAAAGATGGTTTTGGTGTAATCAGTTAAATTTCAGTGTATTGTCTACTATCATCATCACTACCATCATCATCATGAACAAAACGATCACAGGTTTTCACCAACTCCTGTGTTTGTATTATACAACTTATTTTGTTTGTTAAAATTCTTGCCAACATCACTTGTTGTGTATTTAGCTGTGAGTTCATGCATTTTCATTTTTCTGTACTCGATTTTTTTTTTAAGTTACGTAAACTTTTCTCCAAACATCTTCATACTTTTTTCTTTCTTTCTGACCTCAGTCGTGGCATTTGTGAAAAGAAAATAGAATACTTCTTATATTCAATTCTAGGGTTAAACAGATTCTTTTGATTTTTCAATAAGTTTTTTGTCAGCTGTTTGATTTTGTGATTGTAAACCTTTTGTATCAAATATTCTCTGTTACTGATAGCACTATTATAGTTCTTACTTATGATTAAATGATTTTTTGGTAAGTTTTGTCATATCAAAGGCAGTTTTGCCTGAGCTCTTTCTCTGTGATTGAAAAAAATATGTGGGTTTGAGAGAATTGAGGAATCATATGCTGTTGTATGCATACTATGTAACTTGACTTGAACTGCAAAATGTCTTTGCATATTTAAATTGTACAATGCGTTCACATGTTCCGTAAAACCTTAATATTGAAATGCCTTTTTCATAATGCCTTCTCCATCGTTTGTAAGCAGATTTAAGTTGCAAAATGCCCTCACGTTTAAATTGCAAAATGCCTTAACACATTCAATAGGGCTTTAGTGTTGACCTGACATTTATAAAATCTTCATTGCTTTCAAACAGACCTTCATGCACTGAACCATTACTTCCTCCTCCTAAAGAAAATTGCTACATAACATTTGTCATGGAATCACTCCAAACGAATCTGCACATACTATCTTGAAAATTGTGCAGAAATAAAAACATTGGAGTGTAGTGTCAAAGGCAGATCTACTGCTGCAGGCTCTCAGCCCCCTTTATTTTAAAGATTAACAGAATTTACAGTGACTCGCTCCCAACCATCATCTGACACATCAGACTGATCTGGACTAGTCACCGACTTGTATCACAATTAAAAACAAATCCTTGTTGTGCTCACCTTGTGATGTCTTTTGAAATTCACTCCTGCCATAAAAAACCTGTGATAATCTTTAAACTAATTAATCTGTATACAACCATGTTATTTACTTGTGCTTACATCCCATGCTCTAAGTATGGATTGCTCTGATGATACACTTCTGTCCAAATTTTACACAAGTTTACATTCCTTCACTTCAAGTTCTTAAATCTTAATTTTACCTGGAAAAAAAAGTCCTTGCTTCCTTGTTATGTGATTATAATATTACATTTATAGAAATGTGTTGGAGACTTAAATTTTGTTTTCAAAATTAATTTAATAGTCTTTGTTGTTTGGTTCTGCTACCGGAATTGTGTTCACATCATTTGCATAATGCAAATTTACAGATTGCCAGCCATTTCTCTTCCAGTTAGATTGTGCTGTTTTTGTCAGTTGTTTCATTGCTTCAATACAAAACTCTATTGACTGCAACTAAAACAGCATTCTGCACAACTTGTATGTATTTATCCTGGATTTTAAAAAAAACAAACTTTTGACGCATATGTAAGGATTATTACTCATACTATTTTTATTGAACTGCATATTTATTTGCAAATTTTACTTGTGTATAGATGTGTTGATCTCATACATTCTTTACCAAAACAGATTGCAGTCTTAAATATGAAGAGTTAGTCGTGGAAATAATTTTTTGGACTAAATTGCACAAATTCATGAAAGGTGAATATAATATAAACTTGGAAATTTTTTTCCTTTATTCAAGGGCTGTTTTGCGAATGCAGAGAACAAAGGACTTATTTAAGTAATGCAAATAAAAGTCAAATGAACAAGAATTTTTTCCTGTAAAACAAAAAAGCAATCACTCATTTTGTTTGTGCAGACTGGCTATTCTGTATTAAAAAAAATAAAAGGCTGCTAAAGTTATATCAAAATGTTTTCTTGTTTCTTGTGTATCTTAAGAATTTTGGGCTCTAGTGATGAAAAAGCTGAAGAAATACTGGACATATTCATGTCTTAGGTAGTGAAAAGATGTGTTGCCCTCTATTTCATTATTTCAAAGTAAATAATCAATGATGTGATAATTACACCTTTACTGTTGGCCCTCAGAGGCGTTACCATTTTTGAAAATATATGATTCCATGCTTGATGCTCACTTGAAAAATTACTCCATGAATATTGGTTTTCTTGGATTAAGCTGTTCTTTTCTTTATGTTTACATAAAATCTAGTTATTTTTCATTGCTTTTTTTTTTCACTCAGCCTAACAAAATCCCAATTCTGTGAGCATCTGATTTATTTCACTACCAGTTTGGTCTATCAGAGCAGCCTTTTGTATACCAGTGTCTCATAAGTGTGTGTGATGTTAACCTATATCCTTAGATTCTACATTATTGTATATCACCATTGCTTTACGTTATGTTCATCTGTATCCTAGGACTAGACACTGTTGTATACCATAACCGATACTTTATGCGTGTGTGTGTGTGATGTTAATCTGTACTATACACTAGTGTACACCATTACCTCAATGTACTTGTGTTCAAAAAGGCAAACAAACAATTTGCCTTCCTTTGGTTCTTTATACAAGTCTTGCTTTACTGCGTAAAGTGTTACTCCTTTTTACATTTGTTAGTAAACAAATTCAGCAGCCAAATTGTTTGGTTTTGTTTGAACTTAATAAATGGACAAGTTTGAATGTGAGTGACTGTTGAAAAAGATGAGAAAGGAGTTTGTTTAAAATGGTTATATCTGCTAATCTCGAATCTAATTTTATTCACGTTTCAACCAGTTCGGACTGCAGTTTTTTTTGTTTTTTTTTCCTCCCTAGGGAGGGTAAGCTGAAGCCAGGTGTAATATTTCAAAATAATTACTTTTGGTTGTCGAAAAGCCAAGTTTTTTTTTTTTTAAGTAACTTTTAAGACCCTTTGGAATGTACGATAAAAAAAAAAAAGAGAAAACCAAACAACCTGTGTGTAATAATTTCACAGGTCAAGGTGCAGTTTTCAAAAAGGGAAAAAAGGTCGGGCTGAGGTCAGTGTATTTGACTTTGTAGGATTATAATGATCAAGCTTTGGTGTTAGTGAGAAGTACTTTGCTTTTAACTGAGTTAGTGCTCAAGAAATAAAATCTTCTACTGTAGTCAGAAAAACTTTTATCCACCTGCATTCTCCTTCTGCCTGTCTCTTTCTATCATTCCTCCTCCCCCCCCCAACCCCTCCTTTCTCTCTCTCTTTGGCCCCCCTGTTACTGTATGTTGAGCGCCAATGCCTAACAAATATCTATCTTGGTAATACTTTGAATAAACAAAAGAAAGGATTGACCCAAAAAATTATTTGGATTCTGTTGTTGTTGTTTTGGTAATATATACGGGATAGACCTGACAGCTGTTAGACATACATTTGCGAGCTTGAAGCCGTCCAGACCTTTTCATTGCCTCTCTTTTATGACGGTCACATTTCAAACATTAGGCATAACTCATGAAAATCAAAAATGGAATTGTCAAATCATAAATTTCACCATAGAGTAATTATAAACGTCCTAGACGGCGCTACTTAAGGATGAAAGATTGAATATTAAAGGTCAGGTCATAGAAGAAAAGTCTTTCACGTGTCCTAAAAGAAGTTTGATACCAAATTTGATTGTAAATCCTTATTTCACGAGAAATTTCTTTACTTCAATAATTCATGTTAATAATACATTACGGTTGAGGAAACATTTTAAGGGCCATTTTCAGAGGGCTTAAAAG
>BLXT01007498.1:1369624-1390015 GCA_019648995.1 Plakobranchus ocellatus | reverse complement strand
TTTCTCGTTCTCAGTCGTACAGACTCTCTATTTATCTTATTCTCTCACACCCTGTCTTTCTCGTTCTGTATCTCAGTCTATCTATCTATCTATCTATCTATCTATCTACCTATCTATCTAACTAGTCATCGTTCAATATCTCCCTCCGCCATTTCCCCCCTTTAATTATTTAGGCCTGATTGCTAAGAACTTCAACGTTTTCCTAAGATGTCCAGCCTACATTTTCAATTCTGTTCAAAGTTTATCACCAGAAGTCTAGAGTTAATTAAATTTGTTACATGGTGATAGAAACTTCACGAGGAAAATGTTCATTCTCACGAAATGCACTTTGTAGATTTATCATTGAAATTGTGAATGAATATTGGAAAAAAATATGGACTCTCACTTGTCTAGTTTCCCACTCTATATGTGAAGTTCAAATTTTTCTTTTTTTTTTTTTTTTGTTTTTTTGTTTTTTGCTAAGTTCATTCTTTCGCAATATGTCCTCATAATCTTTTTCCGTTATTTCCCTACTCCTCTTTATCTGTGTGTGTGTGTCTCTAACCTTCTTTTTATTGGCCTTGATTTAATTTACCTTCTTTTTTTTGTCTCATCTCTGTGTGTGTGGGTGTTCTTTTTTTTTTTTGTCTGTAACCTTCTGTTGATTAGCCATGTGTGATTTAGCGTCTTTTTTGTCTCGCTTTTGGTCTTTGTTTTATCTGAGAATATACATCAGCACAGAAAAAGTTGTAATTAATTACATAACGAAAAGCCCTCCAGCCACGAATCAATCAATTAATCAATACACACAAACATAAAATAAGACAACCGTTTTTCCCACTAGCAGTATTCGCAATATATTGCATTGAACCTTGTGTGGTCACAGGACAGCAACCCTTATCTTCTGGACAATTAAATGACCATTATTAAATCTTACTGAATTACTAGTCCGTTATCAATATAAACTTTGTCTTTACACAATCATAGTTATCTTCTACCATGTCCATCTTACCGGTGTTACTGGATGCTAGCCTCTCTCTGCTTTGTGGAGTATTGACCTCTGACCCTTTGACTCTGTAATATCATTATAATAATTATGCATTATGTGAATAATATGGGTTGATCGGGAAATAGGAGACTGCAGTTAGTTTCATTTATATGATATATCTATTATTCAGTGGTTTTGTAATGTATTTAAGCTCTTGAATTAATTTTTGGCTGGATCCTGATTGTACAAAAAAAAACCGAGTGTTTTGCGCATACATTATACATGCATGTTGTTTTCCTGTGCTATTTTACAAAATTCACTGCATAATCCTTACTGATTAGAAGTACAACAGAGGTCCAAGGTCTTAGCTTAAAATCTGTGAGTGATTGCTCTTTCAGCAATAATGTTGTTACCTAAGTCAGGCAAACTAATGTAGGGGTTAGCCATCTTGAAAATGTTTATTGATTTGGTATGAGCTTTTTTCTTCTTTTTTTTTTTTCTTTTTTTTTAATAGGTTAATGTTTAATGCATTTTAGACTTATCTTTTGTAAACAGCAAAAGTTATAAATTGAAGAAGGTATGATCCAACGTGAAAAGGATACAGGTCAAAGTAAGACTCCGTGACTATCAGTTTTTGAAATTGTCGGTAGTTGAATGACTAATTAAAAAACAAAAAGCAAAATAAAAATGTGGTGCCTTCAATTGCAAAGCTTTGCCAAAAACGTATCATATTTATCTACAGAAATATAAAATAAGTATTTATATTCTCTTGCCATGTCTGACCTTCAAGACAACGGTTTAGAAGTGTGAAATGAAAACTTAATCCACATTCACATTTTTTGAGCTTGCTATTTTATTTATTTGTTATTTATTGCTTGATTCTTTACTTTCTTCATGGCCAACAGGGTTTTTGTCTTCTTCTTAAAAGCGAGATAGTGATCAACAACTGCTGTTGATATCTTCACATTTCTTAACCCAGTTCATAAAAGGAAATTTTAAGCATTTGTCAGAGAGCAAAGATTTAAAACTGACAAAAATTTGTTTCAAGAACTAGGGAGAAGTGATTATTGTGAATGATAGCAATGGAGCGTCCACCTTTTCAAACCCTGCGTGCCATGTTTTACGCAGTAACGCCCAATGAGACTTCCTACTCAACTTGGGAAGAAGTGCCAAACTTTGTGGATGAGGTTTGTTTTGCTAGTACGGTAATCACTACACTAACTTTGTTTGTTTCATGAACATCATTGATAGAATCATAGGCCTAGTTATAATTCACATTAGACCTGCATTGTAAAGCCTCTGTGGATGCCATATTCCCATTTTAATCTTAATCTTCACCATTACCATTTTCAAGGGCAGTAAATTATAGGCCTACTATATATTAATTTTTTTTAATTGTTGCTGATGATATTTTACTTTCAAGTTTAAATGAACAAATTTCTCTGACTGTTTGAGTGCATTAAACATGATTGATTTTTTTTTACAATTTTCTATCCAGTTTTCAGGTATGCATGCCACCTGTTGTCCTCCAGGTATAGTTTATAGAATAAAATTTCTCAATTCTTGCCTTTTGTCACCTGCAGGCAGTTCCATATTTCATGCTGTTCATCTTCCTGGAATGTGTTGTGTTGAAGCTTCAGGGGAAAGACTTGCCTAGAGTGAATGATGGCATGAACAGCATCAGCCATGGTCTGCTCTCCACTTTACACTCGTAAGTTGTAATGAAAGTCCTGTTTTATGTGATTAAATTTACTCTAAGTGAGCCCATTTTTTAATAAAAGGCACAAAGATTTAGTGCTAACTAGATTTAGTTTTATAAAGTTGCATAGTAATTTACAGTCGAAGTTATTTTCTGTAGCTAATGAGACAAAAATTTTGTAGAAGATATTTAGTCATTTTCTATTCAAAACAAAAAGAAAGAAGAATATTTGACCTTTATTTCTGGGATTTTTTCCCCTCCATTTCGTTATTGAATGAATGCATTTATATGCTGTTTTCATAAAAAGTAGAAACGAAGAAATAAGTGCCTTTTATGAGAATGAAAAGCCTTTAAAACTACAGAATAGGGAACTCAGTGAAAGAAAACTTGATAAACAGCAGATAAGGTGACTCAAAATAGAATAGGGAACTCAGTGAAAGAAAACTTGATAAACAGCAGATAAGGTGACTCAACAATATTTTTTTCAGATTAATGTTCCGACCTGTTGAGCTTGTGATCTATGCCTATATCTACACAAATTGGCGCTTGGTTGAACTGCCTTGGGATAGCCCATGGGTGTGGTTCGTCGCCTTTCTCCTTACTGACTTCCTGTATTACTGGTTCCATAGGATCAGCCATGGTATAGTAATATGCACCTTATTGGTCTCAATGTTTGTCATGATTTAAAATAAGGAATTTGAGGGGCAATTTGAGCACAAAGCAATTGACTTCGAGGCAAGCATAACCCTTGACAGTTTGCCATAACTTTTAACCTTTGAAACCTATATTTGCAGCCACGCATCAACGGATGCACTATATAGGCCTTTGCTTCCCCACACCAGACTTGTATCGTCAATTCTTAGACAAAGTTTATGTTCAGCAAGGTTGAATTTACGTGATTGTTATGTAAACAGGCTATATGATGCTTGATTATAAACGAGGTGGTGCTATTGAGTTGGGCCAAAAATGCTGACAGCTGTGTACTCAAATTATGACACCATAGATTAACATGTTAGTTGCTTCACAAAAAAAAGTGAGGGACAAAAAGGGATAGGTCTAGCGTCTTCCCACACTCTCAAATGAAATAAATCCCACATTAATGTTACTGCTAAAACATTTGGCACATCTGACTGTGTGAGTAATCAATCAACTGAACTTTTATAAATAATTGGTGAGAAAGATTTGCAAGATGCAGACATATCGATCTCTTTTCATGTTTCTTGCTTGCACTGTTTTTAGTGTCACTATTTATAGATTATTCTTTTTAATATCCCTATATGTGACACTTTGATGATGACTTTTAGGTAAGAGAAAGCCCAGTCTATAAACTTATCAAGGCACTTTGAAATCAAATCAACCTGAAGAATGTTCTAAGCTCTAGCTCTACAAAGCTTGCCTTCAGATCTGCAATATTATTCCTCTAAGCTGTCTCTTTGTGAAAAGTAGTTCCAATAATGTAAACAGTGATCGTTGTTTCTTATAATAATCTTAAATTGAAAAGATTGGGTTTTTTTTTGTCTTTCAAATTTGGCCTGCCAGCTGATTTTACTCTCCTTTCCCTGATTTCAGAAAGCAACATTGTTTGGGCATCACATCAAGTACATCACAGTTCAGAAGATTACAACCTGACTACAGCCCTCAGGCAGTCAGCTATGCAAAAGTATTACAGCATGGTAGGTTATGTTCTGGGGGAAAAAAGCTATATTCAATCACAATTATTATTGCAAAGTAACCTATTACAAAAAAAAAGTATGATCCTGGAGAAACTAAATTATTTTTTGAGAACAATATATATGTACCAGTACACAGTATCACCTGATCTATTTGAACAATTCGTAAGACATTCATTCTAAGTATAATCAATATCAAAGTAACCAACATACTCCTCTTTTGCATCATAGAATCAAGGAAAATATTACCCTTTATGTAATATGCCTACATTGATTCACATGGTTTTTTGTGGAAAAAAAAAAAAGAAAATTGTAGGAAAATGGAGAAAAATAAAATCTTGAATTTTTTTTTCTGGATGTCGGCCTATTACTTAAATTAAAACTAATGAAGGATAATTACATTACCATGAAACAGTTATGGGCTTCTTAGAGCCAACTATTGATGATCAATAATGACCCCTGCGATCGTCTCATCATCACAATCATCTTCATCTTCATCAGCATCCTAACCGCTATTTTTTTATATTATGAAATATTGTAAGTCAAAGGCTGTATTTATTATTATTTGTTATTAATTTATCACAATATTATTTAAATCATCAGTATTATTCATTTACTCTCTCTAGTTTATTTACTTCCTGATGGCTCTGGCAGTTCCAACACCGATATTTTATGTTCACCAACAGTTTAATTTGCTGTACCAGTTCTGGATTCACACAGAGGTTAGTTGTACCTGTCAAATGAAAGAACTCGTATTAATTTTCTCTTAACAAAAGATTTCAAACGCCTCAAAAATAGTTAATTCATAAATTTTAATTGCAGAAACACCATGCATCATTACAATGCAACACATGAAAATCAAAATAATAGGTTTTTCTCTTTGTTCATTTATTTGGTATATTTTGAGCAATAGAGAAATCTGAGCCATGTTGCATTTTGTTTTTTATTTGTGTTTCTAGATAAATGTAATGAAATTTTATATCAGTTATATTGTGATAATGATTTTAATTTATAAAGCTTTTCCTATCCCTAAAAGAGACATTGGATCCAATTAAGTACTTTCAATACTCAACATTGTCTCTTTGAATTGATTACTTATGAAGGGATGAGGTGGTGGAAGAGAAAAAAATGGATGATTCTTACTTTTTTTTTCTATTTGATTTTCTTAGCTTTTCCTACATCATTTCTATTCTTCTAATTCTTTGTCCAGTCCCTGAATTTAAATAAAAACTAAATTTACAAGTTTATATTTACAACGTATGATACAGAAGAAATACAGTGGGACAAAGGAAGAGACTTGTATGATGAGAGTGGAAATAAAAAGGAGTAATCAATATAATTTAAATTGAAGAGAGAGAATTAGTCGGCATCAAATTTGTACTTCTTGTTCTTTTTTCCACAGTGTATAAACACGGTTGGTCCACTTGAGTATGTGCTGAACACACCATCCCATCACCGTGTGCATCATGGCAGGAACCCGTACTGTATAGACAAGAATTATGCTGGCACACTGATTATCTGGGACAGAATGTTCAGTAAGTTCTGCTCTTGTTACCTAAGAGCTTTTAAATTGAAAAAATAGATATATATGGCTTCCTTTTTTGTAAATATATATATATATTTTTTTTTGTTACTGAAAAAGGGGATGCTAGGGCGTTTTCTCTTGTTTACAGCAATCACGTGACATTCAAGTAATTATGAGTATGAGACAAGAGAAAGATGCAGAAAAAAAATGTTTTTGCAGAGCTGTTAACAACTGTTTTTTTTTATTTTTTTGCCTTCAAAGATTAAGAATTGCAGTCAATGTACTTTGGATCATGAAGTTTACTTAAAATTGCCAAATACTTGAGCTTAGTCAATCTGTGAGAAATTCATTATCTTAGAGTTTGATGTTGGAGGTTTCCCCTTTATTGCTTTTTTTTTTTGCACCAGACACATTTCAAGCAGAAGGAGACAAAGTCATTTATGGCCTTGTTCATCCAAACCAGTTTTGGAGTCCTCTATATGGTCAGGTAAGTCTCTCGTTTCGCTTTGTAGATATTTACTCATGTAGGTCTAATCAATTTTCAGCCTTGTCCCTTTTTAGTATGCACCCTACATACAAATATGCCGAAAAGCTATGTTTGTCTGACTCTCTGCCTGTTTTAAAAGTGGTTGGACTATATGCCGTATGTCTATCTAATTTTAAACCAATTCACTGATCTATCCATCTAAATGCCAAGGTACCTGCCTCATGAATGTATTATTATGTATTGCATCTTTTTTTAATGTTGCTTGAGGGCTCTGCACAAATTCTTCCCTGCATTTTTTTATTTCCATCTTTTTTTTTTTCTTTCTAGGCTTTTTGTCCCTCTCTTTTTTCTTTTACACTCATGCTATTCTATCATTATGGTGACACATTTTGTTGCCAATTTTCTATTATTTTACTTTGTAAGTCACATTATTTCTAGTTGGCAACTGTTTATGTCTTCTTTACATTTTATATATTTCAAAGTTTTCACCCTGTCTCTGGTTCAATTTATCTTTGTTTCATTGTCATTGAATTATTTATATAATAGGTCTTAGATATTCCCTCAAAATCAAGAGAAAGCGCAGCACACCAATTACTGAGTTAAATTAAAAATTTTTTTTTGGTTTTCCTTAACCTTTCAGGCTTGTCACTACCTGTACATTCTGGGTCTGATTAAGGAACACAAGGGTCTGGAAAACAAGCTATCAGCTGTGGTCAAAGGCCCTGGTTGGGGGCCTGGGAAACCATGGACTGGTCTACCTGAAGAAGTGCCAGAGGTTTGTTGGGTGAAACGTAACATGACTTGTTTATTTCCAAATGGTTCAGCTGCTTGGTGTCATCTAGTAATGAAGTTACATGATAGAAGATCCTAATTCTTTCTTAGGAAGCAAGATTTGGATTTGTGTACTATGGCGAGGGTATGATTTATTGCCATACTCCTAGACATATACCCAATCTAATGTCATTGCATCATTTGTTCTTGTAGGATTCTCTGACCAATATTAAACTACAGATATGGAGTTTATTGTTCAAGGAGTCTTGCCCCATGCCTCAGAATTTTTTGGTGTATACTTATTGACTTAGTTATCTGTTGCCAATGTATAAATGTCAGGAACAAATAAATCAAAATGTGGCAATGATAGTTTTGATATTGTAATGGTTTTATAATGTTTTCAAGTATATCATTGTTTTAGAGTCAAAACCGATGTGTAATTTACTGTAGAAAACACAATGGCAGCAATCTTCTGTAGATAAAACTTAATGTATATTCTATTTCTCAAAAATACTGTGAACACATCAGTTTCTCCTAAAAACATAACAGAATCGCTTCTGTTTTTTTTTTTCTTCTTCCTCTACAATTTTCAGGTGAAGGAGCCAGTTTACAAATATGACAAAGATCTTCCCTTGTGGGCAAATGCTTATGTGATTCTCCATTTTGCATTGGTGATAGTCGCTAGCAGTTTAATTGCTCCTCACAAAAAGGTAGTATCATAAAGCATGAAAGTTTGATTCCAGATTGATGAATAAAAAGCTAGAGAAAAAATGTATTTTGATAAATGAGTATTTAGAATATTTACTTTGTCTCGAAATGCACTCTAAATAAAAAAAAATAATGATTGATGTCAACACAAAAATCATGTTATCTTGTGATTTAAGATTCATTATAGAGATATTGGCTTTTTATTTTACAAGACAGATGAAAATAAGTTTGGTTTAAAACAACAGGTAGTTGTGATAGATTTTTTTTTCCCATCATAGGGCTTGAAAATTTTGTCTTCAATTTTTTTTTTTTTTTACAAAACTTTCTTTAACAATCTGTTTTTACTTTTTAAAGCAGACAAGAAAAATCTTTACAATGATTTCCTTTAAAGAAGTCTGTAGAAAAGTGTTGAATGCAATAAAAAAAAGGACTTTTCTGTATTATAAAAAATGGAAAGGCATGCCATGATATTCTAGTTCTTTCAAAAGGAGAAATGTGTGTTTGAATTCGCAAAGATATCTGTTTGAGAGTTATACATTTCATTACTTCACAGATATGTTTCAACCTTAACGCTTTCTATGAAGATTATATACATTTGTCAGAATTTCTATTTATAAATTAAATCAACAGGAGCTGGCATTCATCACTGGTCTGGGCATTGTTCTGTTCTTTGTGTACTCTCTCACAGTATTTGGAGCTCTTTTTGACCACAGGTAAAATTTTTTTAAAATTTCTAAATAAATGTGTATTCAGAGCACAAAGAGTGGGAGGGTCTTGTTTTGGTTTGTTTTTTGTCATGTCAGCATGATTCAGCTATGCTGTGATCGTCCTGTCGTTCCACTCTCAATTTCTCTACTTATTTTATTTTCATTATCAATTGGGCAGCATGTACTGTGCCCAAGATTTCCAGCTCCAAATGTCAACACTGACAATCGTGTCATCTAGTATTCTCAGAAGTTTGCAGAAGACAATGTGATGTATATCATATAGTTGAAATTATTGTGTAGCTAGTATAATGCAATAGTCACTAGATTTGAGGTAATAAGAAAATAATAATACTTAAGCTTGTAAACTGACCTTATATACATAAAGGTAGACTTGAGAAATTGATGTAGCCATCCGATCCATAATGTGCAATAAATTTCATGTTATCTTGATCAAACGCAATGCCTGAGCTGTATTTTTAAAGAAATAGATTCTGAATGTTTGTCTTTTGTGACAAAACATTGAAGATTATGACAAGTTATATTATTTTTAAAGATTTTTTTGTGGGATGTATGAGTTTTGAAAAACTGGTATCAAGTATTCTGTTCATCTATGTCTAATTCTGAGCTTGAGGCCTCTGAAGTTTGTGAAATCATTCTTTTTATATGTTTGTCATGTCTACATGTTTGTTTTACCAGTTTTCACCGTTTTTTGTGTGTTCATGCTAAATCATTTTTAATATACACTTCTTGTAAGCCACAAAACAAAAACAAAAATTTAACGATATAAGTGCTAATACTTCATAATTACATTTCATGTAAGACAAAAGTGACCTTTGGTAGTGATTATAGAGGAAGAAAATCTTTTTTTTTTTTTTTAAGTGAGACAACTTTATCGAAACTGATTTGACATGATCATGTAAATAGTAAAGCAATATTAAAGTTGCCATGTGATTTGCCTCAATATTCAAGTTGCCCTTTGATGATTGAGGTGGAAAAAAGAATTTGGGAAGTTTCAATCAAAATTTCTTTCTTTTTTTTTTTTTTTTTAAAACAGCCCTTCTTTTAGATTGGTAGAGCTTAGATACCCTATATAGTGCAGTTTGAGAATTAAAGTTTGACTATGCACTAGTGCAAACATGCATTCAGACATAGTTTTATGATATCAGGTAGGTATTGGGTACATACCTACTGTGTGTAAAAACCAAATCTGGATCATACATTTTTGGTCATTTGAATTTTCCAGGAAGTATAGCTCTGTGATGGAGTTTGTTCGCTGTGTCACCTTCTTGCTTGTAGCCCATCATACAAGAGGTTCTGCCATGATGCTTACCTTCTCTCTGGCTGGATCTGTTCAGATCATCTTCCTATTATCTGCTATTCTATGGGGAGTTTTGACTGTCTTGCAGTACAATGTCCACATGATCACCAAAAAAGTAAACTGAGAGATTGCTGTGAGACTAAAAACAAGCTTAACTTGATTCATTATTGTGCCAGATTATTTAGGGGAATTCATGTACAAAAGTAGAGATTGTTCGTTTACAAAAAATAAGAGTCAGTAAAATCTTTATAACCTTTTGAATATATGTAAACGAATCATTTTCAAATTTGCAGGGTCTTTTGTATGACTTAAATTTTTTATGATCATTTTTTGAAAGGGAGAAACTTTCCAACTCTGTTACATTTCAGCATTGTGAAAAAGTTCATCTGACTGTTTAATGAGAAAAAAAAAATTCAGGCATGTGTGAACTATAAGTTTTTAGAGAAAAGTTAGCATTTGACATTCCAGATTGTTTTTGCAGCACATTTTGTGAATTAAACACACTTAAGCTTCTCTCCTTTGATTTTCAGCTTTTGTTCCCCTCAAAAATAAACCAGGGTATTCATGGTTTCTTTTCAGTTTTTTTTTTTTTAATTAGTCACCCTTTGCACAACTTCTTTATTTCTCTCTTTGCATAATTGTTCTTTAAATAGAGCTAGTAATATACTGTGATGTTTAGGCCTTTAATGCAAAATTGGTTGTGTTGATATTACATTTTTTATTTTTTTTTGTCGTTTTCAAAAAGTCTTATGTATTAATTGTATCAGAAGGTTTAAAAAAGTGAGTGTGAGTGGTTACATTGGACATGTATCTGATACATACATTGTATTCGCATACAGAGATTAATAAGGCCTTTCAGAGGACTACTCGTAAGATTTTATCAGAATTGAAAAAAAAAAAAAGTTGTTTGAGCTAAGCATTTCAGATTTCTATTTTTGAGAGTCAAAATTATATTGATTCATTCAATTGATTGTATCCTAGCCCTGAGCAATTCTTGTTTCTTCTGAAACTCATCATTTTGTGTCTTGATACTCGTCTTCTTGAAAAAAAAAGCCAAACTGTATGATAATCATGTAAAGTATATATAACTTACTCTAAAATTACTCCTCTATCAGATGAGGTGATGAAATTGAGGAGAAAGCCATTGTAGCATATTGCTTCTTAAAGATTTTGATGTCTTTGCAATACAACGATGTCTGTATACTAGCCATTGACTCTTAAGTTTTTTTCAAAAGCTATGTAATGAATATCAAGGATGGACAACCTGTTTTTCAATAGTTTAAGCAAGTGATATTGGTAAAATCTGGCTGAATGACTTTCTTTCAAATGATCATTGATTCAGTACTGTGTCCCAATTAACAATTTAATGGAAGAAAAATGATATTGTTTATATTTTTCACTCAAATTCATGATTGATGGAGTACAGTTTTCTTTTAATTCATGTATTTTATTTGAAAAATTTTAAAGCTTCTTATTATTTGAATGATTTTTATTTTCAAGAGAAATTGTATTCTTAATTCTCTTTACTTTGCTGGTTTTAAATAGATTAATGCATGTATATTGCTTTCAATTAACTTGGATTGTTTAATTGATTAATTATTTTATTATTATTATCGTTATGATTACAATATTATTATTATTATTATTATTATTATTATTATTATTATTATTACTCTTGTTGTTGTTAATAAAAGGGTCAATCATCTTTTTTAACTGAAATTTTGCCTCCATTTTTTGCCAAAAGCTACTGCCCTTCTCCAAGGAAGCCTTAATTGTTTTCTTCATAAAACCAGTGCTTTTTTTTTATTATTTAGCAAAAAAATGTTCAGTGATAGGCCTTACAGAAAATAACTGGAGATATTTTTCTGAGCAATACAAATAATATCCACCTGAAAATAATGAATCCATGATGAAGTGAAGTGAACACAACATAGTTGTTTGAGAAAACATAAATCAAACAAATTGACATTTTGTAATCGGTGTAGAAAGGGATGAAAATTCAATTAAAATATGTCAGCATTAGGAGATAACCTTTTCTTTTCCATATTTAATAAGTACAAATTTAAAGTAAACAAAATGCAATGTAGAATATCAGGCTACATTTTTACAAGAGAAATAAGCATCAATCAAATCTAATGTAATTTGGTGAGACATTATTATTTTTTTCATTATCAATGTATGAATGAAAAAAAGCCTTTTTCTTTAAAATCTATTTTACACTTATTTTATCTTTCTTTTTCTTTCTTTACTTTCACACTTTTAACTTCTTGTTCGCCATACACAATTTTACCAATGAGTGGAATTTAAAGCACCAAGTCTAATGTCTGTGCTTTAAATATTCTATATTTTTAGTTTAATTTTACCATTTTCAGGATTGTAAAAATTTATTTCTACACCTTTGCCTTTTATTTTTTTTTTCTTTAAAAATTTTAAGTATTTTTGATTTAACATTTTCTTTATTTCATAATTTGCTTGCATGTGTATAACTCAAAACTGAAAAATTTTGCCTATTTTGCATGGCTAAACAACTCATTTCCTATGGATAGATCATGTATTTTAATGGTCTCTTTTTTTTTGCCAGGCTTTATTTTGCTTTACTGATGTTTTTGTAGATACTGCCACTTTTTTTAACATAGCTGTCAACTCTATTTAAGAAAACAAACAAACTCGTATTTCTTACTCTCCACAGAAATTTCAGAATAATTTTTGATAACATTGCATTTTCAAAAAATGTGTGATATATTGAGATCTAACTAGATTTTGACAAAGACTTGCCTTAAGTCTCTTCATTCCACTGGGAACATAGAGCTGCCAAATTGATCTATGTATGTGCTTTTCATTGCATTCTATCATACAAAGTGGTAGATGCGCTATCAATGACTGAATTATTACCATTTTTTTTTCTTTTTGAGAATTATGTGTGATATATATATATTAGAGAGACAGACATGGTTTTTTTTTTTTGCTCTACCAACTGTTTAGTTTGTGATTTTACGCCGCAAAAATCGATGGAATTGAATCTAAAGGTCAAAATATGTGATTTTTTTTTTTCTTGAGAGAGAAAAATTCCTGTTTTTTAAGCCCAGGGTTTGAAAGGCTTTTAAGAATTTTAACAATTATGATTTCACTTCTGCCTCATGTCTTTCTTATAGGTTATAATATAGTGTCAGTGGCTGCTAGATAATGTGCAACTTAATAGCTTTAGTTGTAAATTACAGTAAAATTGTATTGAATGCTGATACATTAATGATATTAAGAGCAGCTGATTAAGACTGCTTTGGTTGTTTTATTATTGTTTATTTTAAAAATGGAAATTATATAACTCCTATAGCACGAGGATGATTATCAGTAGCAAAAAAAAAATTAAATTTATTTTTACAAATTTCAAAAGGAATAAAAGGTTCATTTTAACTACCTGCTGCTGTCAGTGGAATTGGAAGTGACTGAATTTTTTTGGGAATAATTTTCATCTTGTGGAAGTAAAATGTTAAAGAGAATTGGGATCAGCAAATTGTTTTTTGGGAGAAATGTTTGTGCTCTCAGGAGTTCTGGTAGCATTTAAGTGTATTATCTTTCAACTTCCTGTAATTTATTAAAGTTTATACCCATAAAAACGTTACAAAATCTGTCTTAAATAGGCTTTGAAAAAATATCTATGATCAACACGAATCTTGGTCAATATGTTTTATTTTGAGCACTAGATATTCCATGGAAAATGTTTTTTTAAAAGCCTATTAAAATTTTGTTTTTAAACATTGTCCATTAAAATGTGTAAAAAATTTGACATCTGTAGAATATAGAAAAAACATCCGCCCTTTATTTAGCTGCTTCATTTGAATTGAGAACATATCAAATTGCATCACTCTAAGGATATGGCTTAATATTGAGTGTCACATGACATCTTCAAGAATGTTTACTTTATGGAGTCCTGGAGTTCAACAGCGATCAAAAACACAAAATATCTCTCTAAGTAAGCTGTTCAAATTCTCATGCAATTTGTCAGCGTTGAAAGCTGTTTGCGTCTTATTGTCATATTCAGGATTCACTCTAGCACATAAAATATTGCTTTAAAATGTTGTTTTTATTGTAATTCTTTTTGTTTTTCAATCTGGAACTCGTTTATTAAAATTATGAATTATAAACAAAGTTACTCCTACCCTCAGACTTGACACATGAAAAATTTTTGTTTTGAGAGATGAAGTATTTAAAGATTAAAATCTATGACTTTTATATTCACTTCCTGAAAAAAAAATTATTATTGTAAAGTAATGCAAAGTCTGTATTGTATAATTAAAAATAGAATTATGAACCATGATTCTTTCATATAAGATTTTAAATGAGTTCTGGGCGTGCAATACCTCACATGTTTCATTAACAATTAACTTTTCGTTTTTATTATATATTTTCTTGACATCATTAATATTAGAGAGAGCAGTGAGCAACTATTGGATTGAAAATTTATATGAGCATTTTCAAAAATAAAGATTTGCTACTTTTTCTGCTTATTGGTTTTGTTTTTCCTCTCAAATTTTTTAATCAAATAAAAATAAACGGCAATACCCTGTGATATTAATTGCTTTAATATGTTCCGAATTTCAGAGTATTGCATTTTTGTTCTTAAGAGAGAGAGAGAGAGAAAGAGAGGTTGATGGAGTGAATGAAAAGTTTGAGACAATAGTAATGATCCAGCTTCTACAAGTACAGGAAAACTTTGCATCAAGTTTTGCAAACAATAAAACTTGAAAGGAAGAGTGTGTGTTTGGGAAAGAGGAGAAAGAAGGATGTGAGGAAAGAAATAGCTTCAGCTTCTGGAATTTTTTACGCTGAACTGCAATAAAGAAATATGTCTGTTGTACAATCAAGATTTCAGTTTAAAAAGCTCGTTTTATTATAAATTAATTGTCATAATTTGTGCTAATTAGAAAGCCATGTTTACATGTTTAATCAAAATTAGTCTTAGAGAGCACCCTTTCTAAATTCAAACTTTAAAGACAGAGAGTACACTCAGGGACTGTTTATGACAACAGCCCCCCCCCTCAAATAAAAAAAAAGATAAATAAAAACAACAATCAGGGTTGCCAATAACATAACAGAATACTAGTAGTAGTAGTAGCATCAGCAGTGATAATACATATAATTGTTTTGCTGTTATTTTTTAGCAGCGGAAGAAGCAAAGGCATAAGCATCGACAGAAGCAGCAGTGGCAGGAGTAATAGTTGTTTACAGAATTATACTGAAGCAGTGCAATAATCCAAAATCACGAAGAAAAAAATGTTGTAAGAAAAAAAATTTCTCTCGCGAACCGGATTCGAACCAGTGACCTAAGGATAACCATAAATCTTCCTCTACAGTCCTCCGCTCTACCAACTGAGCTATCGCGAGATCTGAAATAGGTGCCACACAGAAAAAGGACATAGTAGATTAAGCAAGATGAGATTGCATGGAGCAAACTTAGGCCTATTTTAGATCTGAAAAGGCTTTGAACTCGATCTAAAATATTTAGGGTGTGACATAGAACTTTTGATACATTCCTCTCATTGCTCCCATCCCAACCGACGAAAAAAATATGATTCATGAGGGACGCACGTAGCGTAGGCCTATATCTAGTGTTTATTCATCTGTAGACCTACATTTTTTTGAAAGTCTCCCCGCTCATGTTGATGTGTGTGTATGTTAAGATATTATTTTATCTAACAACCCACAAGTTTCTCTTTCTCTTGAATTCAATGATTATGAACTTAACCTCCATTATTTTTTAAGTCAAGTTTGTTCACAGGGATGCAATCGCTGCAGCCGTCGGACACGCCCCCTAACTAAGGTCATGACCTCGCAAGGCCGATCAATGTTTTTGCTTCTCTGCTTAATAAATTAAATTAGCGGGTACTTTCTTAAAGCTTCCTTTCTTCATTAGAATTTGTGTCAGCTTTTTTTTTTTTCTGTAGAAAAATTTATGACTCATCTTTGCTTTACTTTGCAATTCTCCTCCCTACCCCTCCCCTCCCCCACCCCAAATCTCTCCCGTCTGTCACTTTCCGCTCTCCCCTGTCTCCCTCTCTTTCCTAAAAAGAACATAGGTGTATACGGACAAAATGGCGATGTTTTTATTTTTATTTATTTATTTTATTTTTTTTTTTGCTTGTTCTTTTCAATAATATATACTAGTCCTATTTTCTCTGTGGAATATCTTTATAAAAATTGTCATTGTCATGATCATAGTTTATGAAATTATCTGTGCAGGTTCTGTGGAAACAAACCAGAGGAAAGAAAAATCAAAATATTTTACAGCAAATTAGATTGTTTTGTTAAGAGAAAGAACTTATAAATGTATTTTCTAAAATGTTAAAGAATTCAGCGATAGAAGCTTCACTATTGCCAAATCCCCTTGAGCGCAATATTCGAGCAGTGATTAAAGTCTCTCTCTCTCTCCCTCCCTCTCTCTATCTATTTATATCTTTTGAAGGCGTTGTGGCACAGTGATAGCAAACCCACTCTGAGATCTTCAGAGACTTTGAAGGTTTCAAGCTCCGCCACCGGCGCCTGGCCTTATGGCGGGCTTGAGAGACTGAGATCACCTAGTTGCGCACTGCTATACACAAAAACCTCTTTCTCTCTCTCTCTTCTCTCCTTTCACGGATTTATAACTCGATGAGGTGGGTTGCCTGAGTCAACAACAGAATATTCTGAAGAATCACTTCAAATGTTTTGATTTAACCTTGAGAGTCGCGCGCATCAGCAGTGTTGTCTTCTCTCTCTCGAGTTTGAAGAAAAGCCAAAATAAGAACGTCACTTCCCGTAGGGTGTTGCCGTTATGCTCAAGCAGGAAAAAAATGTCGACAAAACTTTGCCTTTCGGACGCATCCCAATGGATTCCTCCCTAGCTGCCTATGATTTTGCACACGGCTCTAAAAGGCTTCGCGAACGGTAAGTCCAAGCTGAACAACTTTCCCGGTAGGCCTAAGCTTGAAGCTGTGCTGGTCTGACTGTGTTGTTTCTTCGATCTTCTTTTCGTGACCATAAATCGGCATATTTTGTTGACTTGAAAACCTGCGACTGATACGTAGGGTCATTATTTACTGTGTGCTAGACGGGATTACTTGCAGCGTTCTTGGCTTTTTTTTTCTTACTGATCCTGGAGTAATAAATTTCCAAGATGAATAAAAAATGTGCTAAATGCTCCAAAACGGTGTATCCAACAGAGGAGCTAAAATGCCTGGACAAGGTGAGTGAAACACAATGTGTGTGCCCGCCTGAAATAACTGGGCCTTGGCCTGGTTGTGTGCTATGTTATAATGGGCGAGGCCGGGGCGTTCAGATTTACAGCCGGTTTAGCAGTCATAGGATCTAGAATCTAGATCTAGATCAGGGCTAAACCTGGGTCTAAATTATCTTTCTCCATATAACGCCCTAAATCTTCTAGACTCTTGATTGAGATCCAGCCCAATCCCCAAATTTAGTAATTGCATTATGAGAAAAGACGAGCAAATCCAAAAAAAAAAGCTGGATTAAATATTGATAGATCTAGATCTAGAAATCTAGATTATTACAGACTTAAATATCTAACCTAGCTCATGATCTAGCTTAGATCCTAATATTTAAATCACGATTCAAAATATAAATGAGATTTAATCGAACAAAACCCTGGCGTAAATAGAGGAGATAAAAAGCCTGACTGGATTCTAATTCAGGGCAAATATGAAGAAATCATATGCAGAATGATATAAATATCAAATAAATCATTTCCCTCTCCAGGAGGTTTATTACTTTAAAAAAAAAATTATGTTAGATAAATATTAGATGGACTTTCAAGTATGCAGCATCAGGATTTATCTATGAAAGCTATACGTCAGTCAACTGGTCATACCAGTCTTAACCACTAAATGTCTAGAAAATGAGATACATTTTCTTTTTATCACTTGCATTTTATATCAAAATTCATTGCTGAATTGGAGCTGATCAACTGAAACTCCGCCACCTATACCCAAGACTGAAAGGGTTAAGTTTTTCATCAAAAGTATAAAAAGTGGCCGACCTTATTTTCCCGAATGTTTTATTTTATGAAGAGAGAGAGAGAGATCAGTTACACCAGCATACTCGTACTCATACTTAGCTGATGAAGTTAGATCTAGGAACACGGGTCCCCTTAAAAATAAAGTAAGTAGTATCATTGCGTTTGGGAAAATAATGACTGAACCTATTTCCCAGGTGTTGGTGAGAACAGTCACTTCGATATAAAAATTTCATTGTTTGAACAAAATTATTTGTAACCATAAATCGTTGATGGTACTGAAATTTTTAAATTGCTTACTGTTGATTAAAATTGCCTTCATTTGTTATTGGGGTATTGCTCATTTTACAAGTATTGCTGAAGTCTTCACAATTAGATTTGACAAAGAGATCACAAATTTTAAAAAGGCAGAAAATACAACATCAACAAAAAAAAAGATTTCAAGGACTATAGAAATAAGCCTATCTAGGAAGCCTAGCACTAGCAGGTGCCTTATATTGTCCGTCCATCTATCTGTCCCAGTGTCTGACTATTTGAAGCTTATTACAATCCATCCATCGAGGCTTATAACAATTTTTACTTTGGGAATGAGATAAGGAAATCAGAGTAATTGGCCATGTAATCGTTTGTTGAACGTCTCACATTTTCTCATTTTATTTGTTTCATTCGTAGAAAAGACTCAAGCAGGAAAATACTAAACAGCCAGTTTATGGCATAGCAAAAAAAGAAAATTTTCCATAATATTCATAATTTTGTTGGCCTATAGGTAAACAAAAAAGGTCGATAATTTTGCTTAAATCTCATTCAGTCAGTGCCCTGAATTTGGGCTAGTCATGTAGCGTAGGTAGTGTTCCTCTATTCCTAGGGACTGGTGGAAGCTGCCCTTCTTACCTGAAAGTAGGCTCTGAGACTGGTCTCGTGCCCACTGCACAGTTGGAGGAAGGTGCTCATGGGGCCCCTGTCCCTATTCCACATGATTTCCTGCGGGGTGTCCAATGGCCATTTCCCAGCAATAAAATCATATGTGCCGAAATGACTCATCTCCTTCCCTACGCAGATAACACTCAGTAGTGCTAGTAGAAGACCAACCATGATGCATTCAGTCTGAGAGGAACAGTGTGTGTTTCACACTCGCACAAAAGATTTGTGATGCTTCGCTTCTGTCTAGACATTGCTGATATAATTTATCTTGAAGGTTTTCAATGTGGGAATCTTTCATCAGCAGGACACTCGGCAACATCCCAGAGTTCCACAATCCCACTTTGCACAGCTGCTCTTTTACATTTGTCAGAGTTGATAGTTTCTCTGGCTGTGGCTGTAGCCCTCCCTCATTTGCTAATGCATCTTCTGTCCTATTGCCGATTAAATGGCTGCAATGGGAAGCCCATGACTTTCCATCCATCCATGTCTCTTATACACTGCCTGCAATTGTAAAATATAGCTTTGATCATCCATTTCATGTTGCATCTGGTAGTCTGTTTATTTATCTATGTATGCTACTAAAAGTTTAAACCCTTTGTCTGTTTCTATAGCTAATAAACTAATTACTGAAATGAAATTATAAAAGTGATGTAATGATATCAGTATTTTATATATGGAGGTGTTTTTTGTATATTAATTTATTACAAGGATTTGCTTCAACTGTACTGTGTGCTTTAGTAGTTCACTAAAATCACTTGTCCTTGAAGGCTAGTGTGGAAGCTGAAAGTAAAATTTAGGAGTTTGAACAATACTCTGTCTTCTTTCTCAAGACAATATAATTGGCCAAAGTCGCATTGTGCTCCTGCCAATTTAGGGCTAATCCCATTCACAGTTGGTCTTATAGTTACACACTAATCTAAGTGTCTTTGGAAGAAAAAATTATTTTGAATCTGACAAAAACAAGAATCAAAATCCACACTAAGAACTTAATGTCAGCATGTTGTGTTGACAAGAACTGCCAACAACAACCATCAACAAAACTGATACATCAAAAAAGGCAATGTCATCTTTCCATCGTGATTTCGACCAAGGCTACCTCTAGTAGCAAACCTAGGCTAAGATACAAGGCAGAACAATACAATTTAGCAAGATGAGTAATTGTCACCAGACCACAAGGATCAAAGGAAGAATAATGAATAACAAAAAAAAGAATGTGTTAAAACATCTGAGCGCATTAGAAAATATTTTTATTATATAAAAATTGAATCAAACTGAAACTAGGAAATCCTCAAAATTTGTGGGGAAATATACTGCAAAGTTCTAGATAGTTTTGAGTATTTGTATAACCCATCAGCCATGACTGAGCCTTTCTTTAAAAGGCAGTATTGCAGATTTAGACCATAAGAGGGTTTCAAATAAAAAATCCCTTTGCCAATAGGTTTTGTGCTGAATCCTACGTTAAATAATTTTAAGGTAACTTGTACATGAGGGCAATTTTTGCAGGATGGATCAAATGTTAAAACAGCTCTTTTTCAAATTCTTTAAATTTTTCTCTTTTTAGCCTATATAATGGAAAACAAGGTTAAAATTGAGAATACAGATTCTAATCTAAG
>BLXT01007498.1:1216195-1230946 GCA_019648995.1 Plakobranchus ocellatus | reverse complement strand
TCTTAGACATATTTTGTCTATTATTCTTCAATCGACACTTAAGGTAACATAAAAGATACTACTATTTATTTTAGTTTGATATCTAACCTCTTGAAATTCTTGATACCTGTTGATTAAAACAGTCTCTTTTGATAAATATTCTATAACTTATTCATCCAGAAGAGCCTTGTTTATCCATGTCACTCGGAGAAAAGTGCAATACAGGTATCCCCTACAATCCTCATGTCCAATAGAGTATGTGGGGGGGAGGCTAGATGGATTTGTTTTTCTCCTCTCTTATGTTCCAATGCTATAATTGTATTTCTAATCACAACATTTAAAGCACTTTATAAAGATTATACAAATGACTATTTACAGGATGCCTTTTCCAATCCTATAGTAACTTTAAAGCAGCCTCCTTCTCCCCAATCTTCTTAGAAATCAAGGCAATCTCTTCCTCTTTCTCACTGGCTGCTTTTCTGAGGGCATTAGCTGATGACAATGTAGACTTCAGATCTAGCTCGAATATGGCTTGGTTATAAATGTGTATCTCGATCTAATATCTAGACCTAACAATAATTTGTGTGCAGATCTAGACTCAAGCAGGAAACAACATAGAGAGAGAGAGAGAAAGAGAGAGATAGAGAGAGAGAGAGAGAGGTTCAAAAAGACTTGATGACTGATAGAATGAGAGAAAGAGCGACAGAAAGTCAGTCAGAAAGAGGGATGCAGAGAAAGACACAGAGCGACTGCAATAAGAAAATATCGGAAAAGTTCATGAAAAGAGACATTCATATCGATGTTAATGACAAATAAATATAATGAGAAGGATCGATTTCATTAGGATGGTAAAAGCGCGCTCGAGAGAGATACAGAGGGGGTGGAACGTGGGGGGGGTTGTTAGTTTGGTTGACTTTAATGCACTGGCTTAACATACCAATTTTGTAGAGCTATTAAAAAAAGCAAAAAAAAAAAAAAAACGATATAAGCAGACTCAGGCACTTGGTTGGTATTAAGCTTATGAAAAGTTTTTTTTTTTTTTTCACATGTTAGGCAGTTTGTGTAGACCATCGTTTTTACTGTTTCATCCTACTTTAGTGTGTTAAAAGCATACACAATTGGCACCTCAAGTTTCTTTGATAATAGTTCAAAGGCTGACTAGAGGATTGGGGAACAACCTTTGATTTCTTTGATCTTTTGCCGACATGGTGGACTTCTTACACTAGGCCTGGTACTGCATCTGTGAATGCTACCATAGTTTGCTTATTTGCTTTTTAATACATTGTATTTTTTAGACACTTCTCTGTTGGGGGGGGGGAAGGGGGGAAGGAGGTGGATAAAAGGCGGGGTTTTTTGCTTTTAGACATTGGTTAGGATCGGGCATTAGCTTAGGCCCACACTGGAAGCAACGCGACATGTCATGGCTAACTTGACAGACTGATGTCGCAGTTACTGTGCACTACCCACCGACAAGTTAGCTTGATAATTTGCGTAACAAGACTGGCCCCTTGGTTCGCGCGGCAACGGTCAGTAGAATTATGCGGGGTCACGTAATGGCAGCCCCTTTTCCCTTATCCGACAGAGCCAGTGACGTAAGACCAGGCTGTAAAACACAAAGGATAGCTCCGACGCTCCGACAAGTTGCCGACTTGATGTGCGCTCGCATCAAAGAAAGAGAGTATTTCAAAACATGTATTGTTGGACACGTGAACTGCTGCGTCCAGTGTGCGCCTACGCTTAGACTTACAAGTTGCGGGCAAGAAAGGTAGTAGACTAAACCAAACAAATTAGACTGAATATAGGGTTATTGGATAAAATAAAGCGTAACATTGGCAGGTCTGCTTCTGATGCTAATAATAATAATAGTGAAACGTTTTCATTCACGCACTGAAGCAAAGCTTTCAGCCAGCCAACACAAAGGAAGAGTGGAGAGACAAATCGCGTCAAAACGCACGCCTGCATTGTCTCCTAAGCTAGCTCAACGGTATGCAAGGACTGCTCAAGGCGAATGATAAAATTGATAACACTTGGCAGTGCTGCATAGGAGTCGAAAGTTACAGGCATTGTACGATCAGCTCCGATATCTCGTCAATAGGCCCAAGACCTATCAAAGGGAGAAAAAAACTACCGCACGCTACCATACAAGTAAAAAAAAGATCAAAAGAAAATCGGATTTTGGAGGGTTAATTTTGTTTTTTCCCGACTTTTTCCCGAGTTCCCGACCCATCACAAAATTCCAGACTTTTTCCCGATTTCCCGACCCGGTGGGGACCCTGCTTTTACTTTTCCTTTGAAATGGAACTCTAAAAAAAGTAACATTTGAGTTCTTGGATTAAATGTTTTGAGACTAGCTCTGTTATGCAGCCACAGCTTCAAAGACTAATATAGCATTGACTTACAAATGTCTAACATTTAACTTGCGATTAATTTCGGCTAGTTGCAACACTTACTCTTTTTAAGCAATGTGCTTGTCATAAATGAACAGTTACAAGAATTATGGATGGCCTGGTCTGCAGATGCTTATCTTTATTTGAATTAAATCAGAAGTCAAAAAGGATGTCCGAAAATTTTACAAGGAGAGATAATCATGAATATATATAAAAATATACAGTATCTCTTTGCAAAATACTTTTTAAGTTAAAAGTATCTATCAAAAAAAAAAACCCACGCACACACACACACAGATTAAATAATGCTGAGAGGGGAAGAAAGAAAGAGACAGATTTAAATAGAGTGAACTTTATTCCATCATTCATCATTTTCAATAGTTGAAAAACAAGTTTAAGAAAGCATATAGAAAATCTTGCATGAAGTGCAATCCTAGGAACAGACCTGCAATCATTGAGTTTTCCCACTTTGCCATGGCCAGGGATTTGCAGACTTGGCCATACAGATAGGACGGAGGGAAATGTCTCAACTGGGTCAGGGCTGTGGCCAGCTCATCCATCTCGCTAGAATATGAATCTGTGGCAGGGACATACAAATTTGAAACTTTTTAAAAATGGGTATATCAGCATAGGCCCTCCTGTTACCCAGGTAGATAGATCTAGCTTTTTAACGCAAGAAAAAAACATGAGACTTAAAAAAAAAATTTTTTTGAAATATTGCTGTATACTTTCTAATGAAGGATATGAATGAAATTTACATTAATTTCATTTTTAAAAAGCAGCAAAGAAAAAAGAGATTAATAGGGCATTTGATTAAAGAGCCCAGCTAGTCCTACAAGGTCCTTATAAATATAGGCATAAAAGTTCAACTGTATTTCAATCTCATGGGTTAAAATTTCCATGACGAAAATGTTGGCAGTGATTGAAGTTTTTTTTTTTTTTTTTTTAATTTTTCACCTCAGAATCTTCTTGTCTAAAAACAAAGCGTGCGAAAATGGAGAGAAGACTGAAGAATGATACTCCCTACTTATCGACATTTCCATTGCTTTAATAAATCCTGATGTATACGATTAATGGATTTTTTATACTTTACCACCATGAAAATAATAACCATGGAGTTATCTTTTTTTTTTTGAGGAAAGCTAGTCCTCTTTGGCTTCGATTCAAAGTTCATTGAATGGTGTTATTTGAAAAAGATGGATTGGCTATAGTTACACACAGTCAACCATAGGTAACTATCTCAGGGTTTTGCAAGTGACTTGGTATGTTTAAGGACAAACTCACCAGGATCATGAAGGCACAAAGTTGGGAAGAGCGACCACAGAGCCTCTTCATCGTCAGAGCTGAGTCGACGACTGCTACACGCACACTGATGGTGTAGCATGGACACTTTGTTTGTAGCCTGGTTCCCAGGCAATGTGCAGTTTCTTGAACAATCCCCCACACTCCTTGCCTGGGATTTTATTTCCAACTTGGTAGTCTCTACCAAAAGTGATTCTTTCTCTATATCACCTAACTTTTCGTGGAGAAGTCTGTCATTGTTTAGCTTGTTACACCTGTCATGTGATCTCACAGATTTGCCTCTCTTGCTTTTTGTGACTGCCATGTCAGTAATTCCTGCTAGAGTACTCTCCTCCATGTTTAATTTCCGTGCATTTTTACAATCAGACAAAGAGCTTGCACATTCTATGTGCTCATCCGACAGTCTCTTTAAAGGGGATTGAGTTCCTACATCCAAGGCAGCAACTTCCATCTCTTCATCTGCAGCTTCTCTTACTGAATCTTTCTCCGACACTTTGTTACAGTAAGTTTTTCCCCGTGTTGTTCCTCTCCTCGGTGCTCTACTGGCTTTTCTTTTGATTGTCTCCTCGGGTTCGCACGACTGACATTCTGTGTCCATTTCCTCAATGTCGTTTTTGCTAGCATTTCTTGTCAATTTAGCCTTCGCTCCAGCAGGACGTTTGGAGGTGAAATCTTTCACACTCTTGCTGGTGATGGCACTGTTATTTTCAGAAACATCCTTCAAAGCTAAGGCTTCTCTCTTCATTGTGCTGGGAGGAGCATTAGCCTTCAGTTTCTTAAGAGACAAATTTGATCTCGGCTTTGTCTTGGGGGTTAACAACGGGAACGGGCTTTTACCTGTCTCACCCTCTGGGGTACAAAGGATGACATTTTCTTTCTCAGCATCATCACCATCATCATCATTTTCTACTTTAACAGGGGAAGGAGTTTTCAAAACCTGCTCTTTGTCTTCTTTAGCTTGTTTGGTGGTTGACTTGCTTTCCGCTTTTCTTCTCTGTGGCCTCCCACGAGGAATTTCCATTGGCGATACAAAACTTGCCATCAGATTTTCTGCCTTAACTTCAACAACACCAGTTCTATCAGAGTGTAACCTGGACATACCGCGGGTGAAATCGTCTTCTACAAAAGATGCCAAGCTATGGAAAGGATTGTCTGAAGAGCAGTCGGTTTCGCCAGGCTGAATCGAACCAGATCCTGGGCTTGAGAAGCTCGTCCCCATTTCTGTATCCACCTCACAGATTGACCTGGTGCTGTTTGAACTGAAACTGCTGCTGTTGAGATGCCCAGGACTCGATGCAAGTTCTTCCAGCAGCTCATCTCTGAGACCCGCCAAGTCTGGGGTTGTGACTACAATATCACCGACTCCATCCCCTTGCCTCTTACACTCTGGTGATGGACTGCCTTTTCTTCGTAACCTTCTGGCACGGGTGGAGCCTCTTTTGTGTTCTGATACCACAAGATCAGACTGGGACTGCTGTTTGCTGACAATAGCTTCAGCTGTCTGTATCCCAACATCCTCTTGCACGGCTCTGGATATCTCAGAACTTGTGTTCAGCAAAGAATTGCCATCGTCAACATTTTCCACAACAGCGTGAGCTTGTGTCTTAGTGCGTCCATTTCTCCTACCTTGCTTATTGTCTAAAGCTAATCTACTTTTACTTTGTCCCCCCTCCAACTCTGTTTTAGCAGATTTCCCTAATCTCGTCTTTCCACTATTTCCTGTCTTTGCGACAACCTCTTGTTTTGCCTTGTTCTCCTGATCCTCTGCACAGATGGCCTTAGGTTTGGGGCTGTTCCCCTCTCTGCCAATCTTTGCCATGAGCTCCTTGTGCTTCTGCAGAATGAGAGCAGGAGATGAGGAAGAACTGCTAGATGCACAGTCATCACTGCTAGAGGACAGCATCACATAGTTTCTAGCTCTACCGACCCCTCTCCTTCTTGCAGTGCTCGTGTTGGTACAGTCAACCACTCCGCTGCTGTTTTCTTTACCCTTAGGTGCGGTGAAAATTTGCCTCGAGCTTATGTCAACATCTTCACTTGAATCTTCCTCATGAATATTTAAGGAATTGAGCTGTTGAGGTGACAGACTTTCATCTCCACTGCCTTTTAGGCCATTTTGGGGACGAGGCCCAGAGACACTGGCTTCCTCTGAATGAAGGGAGAGAACTTTGCTTGACATTTTCCTAACCCTCTTGGCTGTTTTATCAACGGTCCTTGCACTCTTCAAACCAACAGAGGCCGTGATATTTTCTGAACTTTTGAGGACAGATCCTCGACATGGGGTGACATAAGAATCATTAAAGATTTTGATGCTGGAGCTCTTGGTGGCCGGGTGCTTCACACTGCTGCCTGAGAGTTGGGCTCTGGAGCTTTTAGAGGATCCTTTCTGTAAGCCACTAGAATGATCCTGCTTGTTTGTCTGGGATCTGACACCACCAAGCTGGTGTCCTGCGGCCTCGAAGAGTCCCTCAACTGATGCTGGGGCCATGTTCAGGCGAGACATCATTTTCTGGTCCCAGAAGGCTTTATTGCTTAACGCATCCTTTATTTCGTTCGTGATAACCTGCTCATCTGAAAAAATCTGTGCGCCTTCATCATCAGCATTATCAATATCATCATTGTCTCCCATACACTTCAAAATAGGCAAGTATTTCAGATGTGAGTTCATCACCTTGGCCGTGGCCTCGAGGATATTGGCTCCTGCCTGCCCTTCCATTTGCTTTGCTTCATCTCCTACTACACGCAGCCACTTGCTCACCTCCTCCACTTGGCATGGCCATCTTGGCTTCCCTTTGTCCTTAGCTTCTTGCTTTATCCTGAGGCAGCAGCTAGATAGGGAAGATTTCAAAGGCTTGGCCGCCGTTTTACCTCCGCTGCATGAACTTTTGGACATGTCCTCCTCTGTTTCATCTGACAAAAGGCTCTCTATGTCTTTTACTGCCTTCTCCATGAGTTTGTCCTCGTGCCGCAGCATCCTCAGTCTCATCTCTGCTTGCCAAGCCAGCACGGTGAGCTCTAGCCTCTTCCACTCGTGTTGCCTGTACAGACCTTCGCTAACACTGAGATGGTCAAGCTGGGCCTCGCACAGAGCCTGCTGGGCCATCAACTCCAAGGCAGTGGTCATTCTCTTGGACCTGCTTGCGACACATCGAGCTCTCTCAAACGAGCGGGCAGCCAAGGTTTTATCCTCGTGCTCCCTGTAACACAGCTGTACAAGATAAAATATACGGATTCAGAAGCATGATTGTGTATGATCAGAAAGATGTTTTTCCCTAAACATTCAAATATTAATGTTAAATTACAAAACTTCAAATATTAATGTAAAATTAACAATTTGTCTTTTTTTTTAATTTCTCTTACGCAGATATCCAGATATGTAGTAAACATCTGCTAGTTTGTTTTTTATCACTCATTTTTCCTGAAAAAATGCTGGGAAGATGGCTATAAAACCCAGACCTTTTATTACCCATCTGTTCATAAATCACTAAATACATATCTTCATCTGTATCTTTGGGTTTACCTGATCTATTGGAACTTTAGAAATGATTCTAACCATTCATGATGGAATTAGTTTCCCACAGTTATATTTAACTGCTATCCAGCATGTATTTCCATCAGAATTGTTCAATTTTCTCCTCATCAAGTAAATTTTAAGCAACTGTTAGAATAAAACGATAGGAAAAGAGGATGATTTAAAGTTTGATACATCTACACACCTCAGCATGCAAACACAGCAACCTTGCCCTGGCCTCAGCCATCTCCTCATGATGACACAGATCACACGAGTCTGGCTCAAGCATCAGGACCCCACACTTTGCCATCAATGCTGCCGCTTGCTCTGGACTCAGTGACGAGCCTTCGTCTGAACTGGCTTCGGCAGAGGATTCCTCCTCTGTCCCAGAAGATTGCGGCTCCGAGTCTATTTTCTCCTTCTCATTCAGTTCAAAAGCCTCAGGAATCTCAGTCAGGTGTTGCCTCATTTTGGCATCTGGTGAAATGAAACAAATCAACAATGATTGTTTAAGACTTGCCCCCCTAAAAAAAACCCACAAAAACTAAAAGTATAAATAATTTACATGTAGAACAGCCAAAGAAATCTGATTTTTTGAGAGGAAAGGTTTAATTAAAAGTAACTTTCCTGTGACAAGTAAAAAAGCCTATACTTTAAACGTTCTTACTTAAGAGAAAAGAAACTGCAAACATAAGTCATTAGAATATGAAATGTTTTTCAACAGTGGTGTTAGAAAAATGAATTGCATGCATTGAAGACACCTGTGGGAGCATAAAACCTGAAAAAGTCTGCAGACTGAGTGATCCTTGACAAAATAACTGAAATAGCCTGAAACCAATAGCAGGTTTGTAAAGAAGCAGCCCTTTGTTAGTCGAATTAGCTGGCACGCCATCCAAAATATCGATTAATCAGCATGTCTGCTGCAGTTGCATTCTCTGATAAAGGATTGAAAAGAACAGCCCTCTAAAAAAGTGAACAGTGTCCAACATTGTCACAACCCTCAGATTCTTATGAGACAGTTTCGCTACAAAATTTTAGGGGCTTTGACAACTTTATAACACAGCTCTCTGTTAAAAAAAAGTCTATTTTATTTTTTTTAATGACACCTCACAAATGCAAAAGAAAAAATCTTTTAAACTGAAATTCTAATCTGTTTGTTACCCCTCTTTGCTTCTCTTCTTTTCCTCACATCTTGTAAAATTTGTGCCTGGAGTATTACCAAGTTAAAACAAAACAAAACAGATAATAACTTTGGCTAAGTCTCTTACTGCCTGTATCAATACAGAATGGACAGCCTTGACCAGCCTGACCCTTGTCCTTCTTCTTTGTGTGAGCTTGCTTCTGACCCATGTCACAGCACACAGAGCTTGACCACTCTGCCTGAGTAGCCCCACAAGAGCACTGGCAGCCCCCCTCCACTGACCAGTTTGTCTCACCATTCTGCCGCGATCTGTAGGCAAGCATTGCTGTCACACTATGCTGTGGAGGTCAATATTTTTGGCACATGGTGGGAAAAGTTACAAAGAAAGAAATGGGGAGGAAAGACTAGGGAAGAGATTGCATAACATAAAAAATAAGAAGATAAATTCAGAATGAGAGAGAGACAGACAGACAGACTGACAGAGTAAGAAAGAGAGAGAGAGATAAAGCAACTAAGGAATAAGAGATAGAGAGAGAGAGAGAGAGAGAGAGAGACTGAGAAATATAAGAGAAAAAGATATGACAAGGAAAATCAGGGCTGTGCTGGCCATCATCTGAACCTGTTAGATAATTTGCTTCCCTGGTAGAACCATTGTATCGTTGTTTATTCAAAAGCTTCCAATGGCCAAGTTGTGCCTTCCTTACATATTGCAAAGTGGACAGGTTTGGAAACTGGTAGAAGGGGATGGGCGATTAGGAGTGAATAATTTTCAACGTCTGGAAAACGTAGGGTTAAAAAAACACCAGGCAAAGTAGTACAAAATGGTAAGGGTAAAACTACAAAGTGTATTACTGACAAATTGAGCTGCATGTAAAAAATTTAAAGTTCCACTCCTTTAGTATTTTTATCTCAAGAAAAAGCCATTGCAGGTGCACATGAGGATTTTTATTTAGAGCCAAATTGACAAACCAACAAAAGTCTTTCCATTTTGCAATTCACTCTTCAAAAATGTGGAATATTTGGGACAAAAGGTAGAGGAACAATTGCTGATTTTTAGCTATAGCTGACCTGCAGTCAAGCAATTTTTTTTTATTTTTTTGGTAAATATGAAAAAAAGAATAAGTATTTTTTTTTTTTTTAAGGTTGAAAGTGAAAAGCCACGAAAGATTATTTTTCAGCACACAATTGATAAGGCTAAAATCAACTTTAGAGATTTAAACCTAAAGGTTTCAACATTCGTATTGCACAAGGTTCTGTTGTTTAACTCACCAACACTAACAAATGGGCCTCAGACATTGTCTCTGAATAGTCTACAGAAATCTCTGCCAATCTGCTGGCGAAAACAGTTATCCTGAAACAGACACAAAAACACAAAAAGATGTTTAAAAAGATCTTTCAAACTTCCTTTGGCACTCCAGATTATCACTGCCAGTATCTTGTCGCATATAAAACAAAAATATCTGTAATCAGATGGGCACATCATCATCATCAAGTGCCTTGCTTGTAAGCGTTGGCGATCATGTCCCTCCACAAATCAAGAGATGTGCACAACTCCCCCCAAAAAAATCCTGAGGTAGTCGCATGTATGTATATGAACATACATACAATATATATGTTCAGCAGGAAAAAAAATCTGTCCGGGAAAATCCGCAGAATGCCCATCTCTGTGTATTCAATGGCTAAGAGCACTGGCACTAAAATCATCATGTGAACCCAAGCTAATTCACTTGCTTATTTGTGTGTTAGGTCTGTTTACTGAAGGTGATCATAGGCTTTTAGGCCTTGTCAGGCCATCGCATTGGGGTGATGGCTCTCATGCATTTGACAGAAAAGGTCCATGCAGATTCCAGCACAGGTTTGCTAACCTTTGTGCCACTAACATTTCCTCAGCCTTCAGCCTTCAAATATTCTTCAGCTTCAAATTATGAATAGAATTAAAAATCATTTCTGAGAAATTGAAACAATAATTCAGAAGGATAAATAGGTTTTGATCAATAGCTGATGTAGTTTATCTCCCTTGCTTGTCTGCAAGGCTTGTTAGAAAAAGTTTAGATGTCAAAATCACAGATCTAATAAGGATAAATATCACATAGACTTGCATATTTTAGATTTCAAAATCCCTGTACTTGTGAGTTAGAACCTACTGGCAATGTAAAATCACTGAACCTATTGACAATGCAAAACATTGAACCTACTGACAATAAAAAAAAAACCACCCAAAATTAAGATAGACTTTGTACAGAAAATTGAAGCTGTCTAGTCTTTAGATCTAGAAATCTAGAACACCTGATCACAGTTTTATGTGCATAGATTGTTTTGTAAAGGTGTAGCAAGTTTAGGTTAACTCCCACATCTTATTCCCCATGAGTTTCCATTACTCACCAAGGGTTCAATAGGCAGGATTCTGCGACACGCAGACCCTCATAGAGGTGTGTACGGGCGTACTTGAGATTTCCAGTGAGGACATACAGCTCACCCTGCAGTTTCAGTGTGCTTAGATACTCATGGATCAGGCGCCATGTCTCCAGCGATACACCTGACAAAGGTATAAATACCCACATTTCACTATCATCAAGTGCCTTATCTATGACATTGGACAATAATGTCTCTACTAAAAAAATTTCAACTTGGTGTTACGTCTATCACCATTATTTCATTATAGTTTGATTTCTTGTTCCTTTAGCCTTTATTTTCTTTCCCACCATGACAATGGTTATAGTCCTTTCATCACAAGCTGTTTACCTCCTCTCTTATACCAAACTAATCTAAGACGGGTACGAACAACAATTTTATAAGGTTAACTGAGAATAGGTTTGAGTGGAGGAACATTATTACCAATCTCTGTTCCAGACAAGGCACCTAAAGACTAAGAAGAATCTAAGAATATTATCTGACTTCACATATCTTGTTCATGGTGAATCTATTGATTTTCAGTGTCAAAGAAAAAAAAAGAAAAGAAGAGATTTTATTAAATAGATTCTTGAAAAAGAGGAACTTTTCATCAGGAAAATTACTGTTTCCTCTTTCAAGACAGAGGGAAGGAAGACACAGACAGAAAGAGGAAGGAGAAAAGGAGCGATAAATGAAGGCAAAAGATAGACAGCAAAGTCTAAAATGTGAGAGACAGGCTAGCAAACTGAAAGTCAGTGTCGCCTAATTTCATTTTAATTTCTTTCTAAATTCACTTTTTCTTTTCAAAATTTTCACAGGGGTTCAGAGCTGGCCTTACTTACCTCTCTTCACATCTTTGAACTTTTCCCCAAGATAAAAAGTGGCCACACTTGTGATGTATTTCAGAGAATCACTGCCTGATTCTACTGCGTAGGGCTCTGCGTCCTCCACTGTAGAAGAAAATTTACAAAATACATGAACAGTGGAATCCTTTTTATTGAAATTCTGAGGACTGCAAAAATCGTTTTGGTTTGAGGATATTTTGGTTTAGCCAGTGTGATTTAAAAGAGAAAAAATTGGGGGCACTCAAAATCATTTTGATTCAAACGTGTATTATGCTTTAAACATTTTTGGTGTAATTGTGGTTTATTGTGTCTCTACTCTAGACTGATTGCATTGACACTGCATGCATCAACTTGGCTCAATACATTCAGAATGTAAAACCATTACAGGAAATCAGAGTGTTTTCCTTAACTCTCTTTTTCCTCTTTTAAATGAAGTCTTCAAAACATTTGGTACACTTCATTAAGGTGTACTGGATGCTTCCACTGATTTTCTATATTAAGGATCTAAATCCACCTAAATAAGCCCATTATAAACTTCAATGCTTAAAAAGGTCTGAAATTTTAAGCTTAAACTTACAACAACAAAAATTCTGACTCGGTTTTTCTACAGTGTCTGAAACTTATTTAATGGAATTTTCCTCAGTAATGTTTATACAGGTTCCAATGACTTAAAATTAGATCTTGGGTTGTTCTATCAAGGCTTACTACTTTCCTTTTTGATGACAGTATTCAGAGGTATTGATTGTAGCAATATTAACAGATATGGGAAGATGGATACAACCATGCTGCTTGGGACTGACTGTACTGCCCAGATCTCTAGCTTGCCTGCACATCCGAGCGTTTTGCTAGGGGGGGGGGGGGGCTATAAAAAGATTTTGTTTCTCCACTTGTTGAACTCTCAAATATTTCTTTTACTGGGAAAGTGATAAGTGGTAAAACCCTTTTATTTCTATCCCAATGGTTCACAGATTGTTATATTTTCGTCTTTGTCTTGACAGACAGCATATTTTCTCTTTTTTACCGAGATCACTGCTTGACTTTTAAGAGTCAGTAGATTGAGACTAGAGAAAAATAAACAGTTATTGAAGGCCTTACAAGGTAGTATTGATTTGGAATTAAGAAAATGAAGTCCATTTCACTTGATGAATGACGAAGTCCAATTTTATAAATCCAAAGAGAGGGAAAAAATCCCAACATCTTGGACACTTTAATTACTCTTTGGCCCGGGCTTCTCAGGTTTACATTACATAAACTAGACAAAGCTCAAAACCCTGACAACCACTGATTTATTAGCTGCCAGCAGTTCTCTCACCTGAGTCTTTGCCCACTATCACTGTGGGCTGCCTGTACTTAGCTGAGGCAGGGGAAGCATAAAACTCTGCCGTGAGTCTGTGTAAGGCAGACAGGGAGAGAGTACAGTTTGGTGTCAGGGGGCCTTTCTGTCTCAGCTCCTCGATACGACGCAAGATGTGGCCCCTCAAGTTCAAAAAATTTGAAACCTGTTGATTGAAACATTTGAAATAAAAAAGAATTTATCCAATTATACATCAGGCAAAATGTAAAAGTTTCCATTTCTAAGAGTACTTAAAAAAGTTAAAGTCATAACTGGATCATCTTCGCCCAATAGTTTTCTTTTTCTTTTTTTAATGATAGACTTTTTTGCAAAGTTGTTCTAACAATTTTGCTACTTCCAGCTGATCTCTGATTGAGAATCTTGAGATGTTTACACTTAAATTGATTCACACTGAAAAAAAAAAAAATGAAAACTTTAATTGAACAAAAAAATCCTTGACTCAGTTTTTCTACGGTACCTGCAACTTATCCAATAGAACTTTCCTCAATGATATTTAGACAGGTTCCAATGACTTTAGGTTAGATCTATGGTTGTTCTATCAAGGCTTACTACTTTCCTTCTTGATGACAGTATTCAGAGGTATTGATTGTAGCGATATTAACAGATATGACTATGAGTAAACTAGAAACTGTCTAGCAATGAAGCTTTAGAGTTTTTGAAATAATCGCAATAGGTATGGCATTGCTATTTCAGCAAAGATGAGATTTAGTTACTAACATGCTATTCCGTCAGATTGTTGGGAAAATGCCCTAATGTCCTTGAGGCTCAGTGCCAGGAAACAGAGTGATAACTCAAATGGTTGCTTCATTACAAGAAGGCTATAAAAGCCCAGCAGTTTAAAATAATACTTCCATTTTTTTTTTTTTTATTTGGTCAAGAATAAAAATTTGGCTATCTTGGCGACATGTTGTTTGTGTTTTGAGTCTTATTTTATGTAACAGCTTTTATTTTTAATGATTACAGATGAAAAAGAAAAGATACTATAAAGAAAACAAATCAAAAAAAAAACCAGAAAATATCTTTAAATTTAATGACTATCACAATCAAGATCAGGAGAAAAAAAAAAAAGGAATGCACTCTCTCCAACAATCCCCCACCTCTCCAGTTCGTAAATACTGAAAAGCTAGTGAGACGAGCTGCAGTAGATGGCAATCTGAACTCAGTCCGAGCTGCTCCAGAAGCCAAACGTCCTGTGCAAGAAGGCCTTGGCTAGCCTCTCCTGGTCGACCAGTGGACGTTCTCCCTGGCTCGTTCCTATTCACACCATCCTCCAGGCCTTTCACTGGGGCAGCAAACTTGGCAGACTTAACAGGAATGCTCTGGCTGGCTGAGGAGGAGGATTGTGTTGGCCCTGGCTGAGCTGTGATCTTGAGGGGAAGTCCAAACTGGACAAGGGTGGATACCAGGGTGCCTGTCACACGCTTGGTCACCTCTGGCTTGTTGTACAGGATTGAAAACTTCCGCGCCTGGCAGAGGGCCCTCACTGCTGGGGCACTCTATGAACGGAGATTAATAGAGGTAAGTTATTTAATGTACAGGATCAAATAGCCAGGAAAAAGCTGGCAAAAATATGATAATCTGAAATATGATGATTAAAATGGACTCCTCTAAAAATGACCGTTGACCCTTGGCTAAATTATTTATTTTGAGATCCTTGCTGCCATTTATTATGATTACTATGGTTAAAATTAGCCTGAGTATCTGGTCTAAGATTGGTTTATCAAATGTGTTCATGATTTTGAAAAAAAAAAAAGGATAATTACATTTTTATCCCTCTTTTGGATGATGACAAACATAATAAATGACAGAATTCAGGCAAAAAAAAAAAAAAAAAAAAAAAA
>BLXT01007498.1:1198230-1215086 GCA_019648995.1 Plakobranchus ocellatus | reverse complement strand
TTGCATTTTGTTGCTTCTTGTGTTAATTTGAGGCACAGATAACACATTGAAAGTTAAATGAATGTTTATTTTGGGTTATCTTTCTCACAACATTGTATGCAAGTTGCAACCTCTATACAACCCCCAATTTTGTGAAACCCGCCTTATTGTTCTCACCTGGTCACTTGGACATGCTCCTTTGATCATACTGACCTCTTGCACTGTGACCTTTTCAGAGGTCAGGATCAGGTTGAGGTTGACCAACAAGTCTGTCTTCACTGGGCAGTGCTGCCGAGCCAGGGAATCTGCTGGCTCTGATGGGGTCGCAGCTGCTGATTCAGCTTGGCTTGAAGTTTGCCAGGCAGAAGATTTCGGCAACTTGCTAATCTATAGGCAATGGAAATGGGGTAAGAGTGAGAGATAAGACGCAAATCTATTTAAACGTGTCCATGACTCAAACAAGTCAGTAGGCCATGAAGTAAGAGCTGAACTGTTTTTCTGTCTAAATTGAATTACTACACTCTGATATTAATCTGATACCTTAATGATCAGTCAAATCTGAACAGATGTCCCAGAGAGTTAAAAAGTACCTGAACCATTTTTCTGCACACACATGCACAAACAAGAAAAGGAATAGATAAGATCCAAATGACTTGACTATTACATGATGTTTAAAATAAGCACAGAATCTTTGATCAACCCTCACATTTTTCAGACAAGCTGCTCGATTCAACATGTCCCAAACTAGGAAAGCTGCCTGCACGAAGAAATCCTCATACAGCCCGTCCTCATCTGCAGCCAGGTCAGTCATGGCTTCCTGGGCCAGCGCAAATGGTTCACCTTCACAGCTGGGAAAGACATGCCAAAATGATGGAAAAAATTATGAGAATAAAGTTGAACAAACAAAAATAAGATTTACTTTGTCAAAATTGCTAAAGCAGCCAACACCAAAACATTTCAAAGCCCACCAGTCTTGTTCTTATTTGTCATAACATGTTTGAAATTGGTGGCACATGCCAGTTTTTGTAGTGCACGAGTGAATCTTAATTCATCTGGAGCAAGCAAAAAAAAAAAATTCAGGTTGATCGAAAAATCCATTTGGGAGATATTTCTTTCTAACATCCTTGACTTAGATGTGATGTTGAAGTTCCTTGGTCGCTGAGTTCAGCCTGTTTTGAATCTTTTGGCTTTTTAATGGAGGGGTTCTCTTTTGATAGCAAAGAGTCAATTAATGAGAAAACAACCAAATTGCATTGAAAACAAAATCATGATATATAAATTTTGCATATTAAACTTAAGGAAATAAAAATGCAACTTTTGACTGAAAAAATATTCAAATTAAAAAAAAAGCCAGATTTATAACATCTGAAGCTCTTATAAAAAAAATCCAATCCACAAGGAAATTCAGATTAAGCGGCCGCAGGTGTAGTTTGTAATTTCATCAATTCGGTACATCTATAGGAACTTACAACAAATCTTTTTGAATGGAATTACTTTAGTGAACCAGATATGGCTTGATGAAATCAACAATCTACATAAGAGAAAAACTATGATTAAAAACAAGTGATTGTATACATCCAATGAAGGCCCCTTAATTGAGAACACAAAAAAATTTTCAGCAAATTTGATTCATTTACACCAAAGTAATAATTGGTTTTCAGAAAAATCAAATGCACAAATAATTTAAAATACAATTTCAAGTGACTTTCATCATGTGCATAAGATTCAGAAAGCTGTGACACTTTCCTCATTTATTTTATCAACTGGTTATTAAAAAACAAAAGACAACAAGAATGACAACAACTTGGACCAACCGCTTCAAGGTCATGTCAGAAAAATTGTCATCAGAGAAGTGAAACCATGCATGTTCTGCCAGCAGAAATTTGTACACAGCTTTCTCTCTGGTTGTCAGACCTGGGTGGATTGTCAGAGCCGTCAAGATCTTCTTACAGTGGCCGGCATGACCTGCTGCTGGCTGCCCAGTCAGCATGACTTTCACTGCACGGCCTAGAATCTGTGCATGTTGCTTTGGAGATCTGGAGCATGGCTCAAAGACAGACAACAGGTCACTGGGTAAAAGAAAAAAAAAAGTAAAATAAATTAAAAACAAAAATTTGTTCAGCAATATGCTTCACTTATCTATTTCCTAACCTACCAATAGATCACATCTATTGTGACAGTTATTTTTTTGCTACTCTTGATGCAAGAGAAGCTGATTCAAATCTTTGGTTATTGCTTATCCTTGACAGCATAACTGCAAAAACACAAAGGAAACATTTAAATCTTTAAATAGAAACCCGCAAATTATTAAATTTTCAAAACTGTCTTTTATAACATTTATACTGAATCAAGTAATTTTTTGGTGGAGACTTTATTTTTAAGTATAATGATCTATATGTAGAGAAGATGAAGCAATTTATTTGAAAACTTCCTAGATGCAATCCATACTGATAGTGGCAAAGCTTTCTTACGAGCAGGAAGTACACCATGGTTCATACTAACAATTCAGATTTGCAGCCATAAAATATGCAACAAGGATTGTCAACTCAATATTCTCAATTTCTTTCATTGTATGAAAGAAAGTATATACCTAACCTTCTTAACATATACACTGGATAATATTATGGTTTGATTTGTTATGTATAGGCAATACACAATAAAGTGATTTCAGGCTTTCAGGCCTTCCATTAGGCTCGGGTGCCGGTGACTCAAACACCCATGACAGAATGATCCCTGCAGAGACGAGTTTGCTATCTACTGTGCCACCAGCATCTTTAAAATTTATGAATGTCAATGTTGATTAAATAATTTTCCTCTGCTTTTTCATATGAGTAAAAAAAAAATAAATGTAAGTATACATGGAGGGTTTCTCGCCAGCAATTTTAGCCAGTATCTTCAGCAGCGTGTCAGTGAAGAGTCTGACATCCAGTGCAGCACATTCCTTCATCACGGTCAACACCTTCTCAAACTGGCCAGCCCCTTTGCAGCAGACCACTAGACTCTCATGGTAGTTCACAAGTGGGATCTGGGTGTAGTTCAACGAGAGGGGCACAAAGAAGATCATTTAGGTTTCCGTTTTCCTTTTCTCCTTTAAATTGTTGGGGGGGAGAGGAACATGGCTAACTTTGGTTTGCTGAAGTAAAAACCAACAATGACATCAGAGAATGTCACTTCAAGTGGAAAGAATGAGTTTGGATTTTAGGAAGGGAGAATTGAAGAGGAACCACAAAATATAATAAAACAATACACTATTTAGGGAAATAAAGAAAGATCAACGCAATGTAGAATGTGATGAGGTCGATAAATGACTGGCTTAGAGCACAGAACAAGATGCATGTAATGACTTCTACAAATAATCAAGATATGCAGAGAAATGCATCCCAATACTAGTAGTAGTAAGCAAGGCATTTGATGATTGTGACGATAATTAAGGGAAAAAGAAATGCATGAGAGAAGGCCAGAACTAAAAAACGTATTTGTAAATCTTGAATCATATGAAAAGACTAGCTGCAAAAATCACTACTCACCAATTCTGGAACATTCGCCACAGGCCAGAGACGTGAGAGGAGGGCCACAGCCACTTCATATTCTTCTTGTCTCCTCAGGTTGCGTCCTATGGAGCCAATGCTCGACACTAAGATACAAAGAGATACATTTTATCATAATCCATAGGTTACATGAAACAATACAATTTACAACTACAGTAAATTTATAAAACCTTTAAAACAAAAAAAACAAGAAAGAAGGAACTTGCAGCCAAATAGACTAAATTCAGCTGGCTAAACTCCTGTGTTTTCTGCTGATATTTTTTAATTATGAATCTGACAAAAATAATGTGTTGAACTAATCATAACATAACTACATTAGAAAGAACAGACTTTAAAAGCTTGACTAAGTTTATGTATAATTTTCAGTGAGCAGTTCCCAAGAATTTTTTTTTTCACCAAAAAATGTTTGAAATAAAAAACTATACTTAGGGCAACTAAAAACTAAACCAAAATCGATATAATCCGATACAAAACAAAAAAAAAAGTAAAAAGAAAAAAAGTTGGACTAACCAGCACACTCAAGGCATTTTTGAATTTGTCTGTAGTAGTTAGAAGAGGAGTCTATCAGATTCTTCTGATTGACAACATTAACCAGATGTGTGAGGGCTGTGAGGCAGGGCTTTACGTAGCTTGCTATAGCTGTCATCTCATCTACATCTGTGAAACAAGGATATAACATTTCTACACTATAAAATGAGGCAATGCTTCAGGTTTCATATTCCAGGTTTTAGTCTTTAGAAAAGAATGCTTAATTAAAATTTTAAAAATGCATATGCTAAAACCACATCAACTTTGTTGAAGTTTTTTTTTTCTTGAGGCCTGGCCAAATTAGTCTCCAATTGTTCATCTTAGCTCAATGTGGTGGCAAAAAAAAAATGCTTTGAATAAATGCTCTTTTGAGATAAGGCCATGTTAATATGTTTGAAGAAAAAAAAAAAGAAAAAGAAACACAAAATTCAGTTGAAAAATTTTAAATAAAAAGGTGTTGGTGCAGATTTGCCATGTTGACAAGATAAGGGGCATCAAGAGTTAAAAATGGGGCATTTTCAGCAAAAGGTGTTGGTGCAGATTTGCCATGTTGACAAGATAAGGGGCATCAAGAGTTAAAAATGGGGCATTTTCAGCTTTGGGTAAAATGTAAAGCATGTGTAAATTTGTCCACTTTATTGGAGAAAATTTCAAAAAATTAAATGAGTATTCGTGTGTTTTTCAATGTTAATCCTTGACCAAACAATCTTTCAAGATTAGGGCCTATTTCATAGATTTCAACTCATTTTTTAAAAAGACCAATTCAGATAATTTAATACTCACAAAAAAATGAGCCTAAAAAAAAAAGGTCCCTTTTTAAGGGCTATCTGTTCGTTGATGGTTAGTTTCTAGAAAAATGTTAGTGTCATTCCTTTGTTTGATCAGTGAGATAAGAGATATTGGCAACAGTTCTGTAGCAGTAAAAAATAAATACCAAAAGCAGTACATTCCAGGATGTGCTTTTATGTTGTATTTTCATAGAAAAATAAACATTTAAAACATTTTCTTCTTTACTCAGATTTGCAGAATTTTTAATCAATATGGCATGACTGCTTCGCAACAAAAAAAAAAAAATTTTCTAATGTCAAAATAATATTGAGAACAAGAATGTTTAATACATTACGTTGAATGAGAAAAAATGTTCCACCTGAATGTACTTTGGCAACAAAGGCCTGGAGCAGATTCAGCCTTGCTTTACATGCCATAGCAAGGTCGTAGATCTTGGCCTGCAACTTCAAAACCTGGTCTTGCTTGCTAGTAAACTTGAGCACATCTCGCACTATTACCCTGACTGTCAATGATGACATGCGGTAGCATAGACGTAACGTTCCAACGTGTAAAAATTGCCTGGCTGTCTGTATTTGGGACAGATTCTTCAAGAAGATGATGAGAGCTTCACCGATGGAAGACCTCAGAGGTTTGGCCGTTTCACACAGGAAAGCCAGAATTTGCTCCACTGTTGTGTCAAACTAAAGAAAAAGTTTTTGAAAAGAAAAAAAAAAAATAATAATGGAGAGCAAAGTTAATAATTACTTCAGTCAGAGATGAGTTAGAAAATATAATATGTCAGGTCAAAAAGTGAACTGTTATCTCGCTATATTTTTTCTGAAAAGAGAGAAAAAAAATTACTAAAAAAAAAACAGTTGTAAAATTGATGATCCAATTGTTAAAAGTTACTCTCAAAAATGCATTACACATATCACACACATGTTGAAAATTTGACATCACTGGCCATCTGAAGACCAAAGATTCTCCCAGATTACACATTCTTTTTATTGTTCTTAATCTGAATCTCAAAAAGACAAAAGAGGTAAAATTAGAGAACTATGTTCATATTTCAAAGCGGGTGATGCAACAGATGACTTGACATATTGCTCTCTTCTGGGTCATAGATCTCTCTCATAAATAGATTAAAAAGTATTGCAAGCTACTTTCACCAAGTGATGACATTTTTTTTTTAAATGCACTGTCTTTTATAAATGTAATGTTACAACAAGAACAACAAACATGGAGTCAGAAGTGAATTGAGTCAGGCCCATGATATGATCCTTCCTATTTTTATTTCAGAAATCATAGTTTGATAACAATGCTGTTACCGAGAGGAAGAAAAAGTGAGCAACTGATGCTTGCAAGTTCATAGACGGGAAAACAAAATTTAAAAAAACACACAGAGAGATGTACATGTATAGATCTCAATCTTTTTTTCTCTACTCTTTTGAATCCCGCAACTCTACCCGACTTTTAAAAGGCTTAGTTTTGTTAATCATGTGATTTAAAATAATTTCATTCAATAGCTGACGATTGATTATTTTCTACTTAAGTAATTGAAGGTCTCACTTTGGAAGTAAAATACTGATATCAGTAGTGGAAGGCTGATTTACATTAATATCTTACATGCGAGTTCTTTGCAAGCTGCTCCTCTAACTGTTGAGCTTGATGGCCATCTTTGATATCTGTCCCAACCATAATTTGTGACAAACGTAATAGAGACATAATTGTACTCTTCACTGAAAAAAGTAAAAAAAATTAAAAGCTTTACCTTTGACATAGAGAGAGAGAGAGAGAGAGAGAGAGAGAGAGTGAATAGTAGAGAGAATCAGAGAGGAAGAAAGAAACAGAAACAGAGAAAGAGAGAGAAAAAAGAGAGCAGAACAGAGAGAAAGGAAGGAAAAGATAAAAAAAAAAGGGGACAACAGAGAGACTTCAGAGAAAAAAGTTCCTCTGTAAATCTCATTAATGCCTTTCCACTAAGCCAGGTGGAACTAAATCTATCATTCATATATGGCATTTTGGGTCAGTGCACTTTTGTTTTTGCTTGCCCCCTGCATTTACTTTTTCTGAGTGTTAAGATACCTAGCTGGCCCAACACATGCAATTTATTGGACCAGTTTAGTAATCAAACCCATACCCTCTCATTACGTAGTCAGGGGCTCTGAAAAGTGCACCTTTGTCCAGCCCTACGATCTTAGGGAAAGAACAAGAAGATTCTTTACTACCAAAAATATACTGGTACTTGGGGACTTGTGGAATGCCTGAGATTTATATTGTACCCATCAACTTTACGTTGTAGCAGGTAAAAGCTCATCTAGACAGAAGAAACTTACTACAAAATATTTATTTTATCATTTTAGAGCCTTTAACAGTGTGTCTGTGGAAAAATATCTCTTTTGTTTTAATATCAATATCCAGTAGTGTGATGTATTTTTTCAACATAATCATCATTTAAAAAAAAAAAAAAAAAAAAGAAATAATTGCACATTCATATAGGAATATTAGAACTTATCATCAGAGATATTGGGACAAATCTGGCATAGATCTAGACTAAGAACTGCTAATCTTTTGATCTAGCCCTTTTGACTTGTAATATTCAGTCAAATTCTAAATCAGCCTTCCTGATTTATTTTACCGTAACAGCACTTTTATTATTTTTAATTTTGTTTACCTGTTATAGATCTAGGGACGTCCAGAAGGTTTTTGAAAATGTAAAAACATTGTTTGCAGGAATTTGTTAACTCTCAACTAGCTTGGGATGCCACCCAAAACTTCCAAAGATGTTAGCATATGGAGAGGAGAGTAATAGTGCGTTGTTTTTTTGTTTTTTTTAGTGAATAAGAGTATTTTATTCGCCAACGTTTTTTACTAATAATATTTACATATGACAGCAACTTCTAGTCTTTTCTGGCTTGGAATGTTTAATATTGACCTAATTAGCCTGGGTATCTCATAACTAATCTTTTGGAAGACGTAGGCCATGGTTGTGAGATTTTTCAAAAAAAAGCTGAGAGAGAGAGAGATTGCTGATGTTAGAAACACTTTGTAGATCTATAGAATCTTGGATGGTGCTGCTATGCTGATTTGAAACTGTTCTCCATTTCAATTGCATAAAAATTTTGTACAATTTTTGGCAAGACTTGGTGCCATTTCTGTTCTTTATTCTATTTAAAAGAGCTACTTGTTACAGGCAGTTTTCCATGACCTATAATAAAATAGCTCAAAGATATTTGTGATAGATAAAAAGTAAAGTGGGTCCCATGCTTAGTCCAAGCATCGGGGAACCAGGAGTAGGGTCCCGGTTGTTCTTGGCATACGGCATTACGAGTTAGTTTGCCATTGCTTTCCTTGCCGCCTTTTGGCTTTACTTTTGCTGAATCTTAAGAGACCTAGCTACCCATTTAGTGCTGGGTGGACTTGTGACAGATATTGTTTGTAAAAATCAACACTCCCATTTCTGATTATAATGTATTTACAGTATTTTATTACCTTTAGAATCCGCTGAAAGTTGGACACTATTCGACTTTTGAAGGTTTGAAGCTTTCAGAAGTTCAAACGAGTCATTGGAAAACGTCAAGAGGGTTTTGTCCACCCTATAGTTGAACAAATTTCCATCACAGTCAAACAGTTTGTTTACCAGCTGACGTTGCCACTTTGATATTCTGAGCAGGGTAAAAGTAATAAAAAAAAAAAGGAAACATTTTAAAAGAAAAAAAATATAAATTGGGTAATGCAATTACGAAACGAGAAATTTCAATGCACATGTCATTATGGAAAAATCAGTTTAATTCACCTAACACAAATAAAACGGATACCAAATGATATCAGAGACCCCAAACTCTCTTAAATGCGACATAAGACTTTCATTGTTAAACGTTAAAATAATTGAGTCTAAAAGGCTTTCTGCAGCCACTAAACATTTCACTTTGTTGTGTCACTATAATGAACAAATATTTTAAAAAAACAGTTGGTCACTAATTTACTACAGCAGGAATTACAGGGCATCTCTCTTCAAACATGAGATAACAACTGAAGTAATCTCATCATAGGTCAGCTCAACAGATTACCACATAACTTGCCAACCTTGCAATAGAATTGCTTCTTTTTAGGCTAATGAAAATCTATTTTTAATAGCCAAAAAATGGTAAACAATTCTTTTGCCAGTTAAAATATACTTTCCATTCGCCTTTTATCTGATTAAAAAGTAACCTACAAGGTTTTTAAAAAATTCCAGCTCCAACAAATATCACTGATTTGAGTTTTAGATTTAGATGGGAAACTAAGGCAAAGAGTCAGCAACCAAAATTTCATGACTGTTATTACAAACTGAATAGCAGACTTTTCCCTCTGATAATTATGAACTGAAGGGAAACCTGAAGAGCTCCATGAAATAAGACAGACTTGCATCCCCATACAGGTCACGTGGCTGAGCTGTGTAGGCCCTCACTGCAGCATCCATCTGGCAAAAGATTAAAACAGAATCTTCATGGGCACATACCAAACTCACATAATAATAATAATAATAATAGTAAAGATATTAAAAAAAACCTCAGACATTGACCTTGAACCAGTCCTTATGAGTTGAACAGGAGCAAAAATTTATTTGGAGGGAATAATTTATCTTTAAGAATTTGGGGGGGGGGGCTTTCTTAAGCTTTAATCTCGACACCTGATCTTCATAAGTCTCTACGCTTATAACCAACAATAAGCTTTACAATGCAGTAAACACACAAAGAGTCTTTATGATACACAAACAATGAGAAAAAAAATTAAATGCTTCTTGTGATTTTCCCCAACTACTTCCTTTCACACTCTCTAGCAACTTTGCTGAGAAAATATATTTTTTTTTTTTTGCAACAAAAATTTTTCAAACAAATGAAGCACAGGTTTCAGTTTGGAAGGAAAAAGAAAAACAAAAAACATTAAAGTAATATAAATTATAAGAGATATTGTTGTAATTAGTAATCATTTTGAGGTACATTTTCAAACATCTCAAAAACACGACATTAACCACTAGACTGCTATGTAAAAAATATTGCTAATCAAATGAGGAGGACATGCAATGTCTAATTCTATATCTACACTTTTATTTTGGGACGGATTTTAAGATTCTGTACGAGATTGCTGGAGCTCAGATCATCAATATTTTGACAAGAATAACATCAAAAGTAATTCTTAATTCTAAAAAATTTTAAAACTAAAGAAGTTTTACTATGAAATGAAAAAAAGTTACGAATTAAGGAAAAAAAAATATGCTCCTACTCTTACCAAACCACTGATGTAGTCTCTATCATCAAAATCATCATCATTATTAGATGTTGATTTGGCTGCTTTTGAGTCCCACTCAGCGCACATATGAAAATAGCTGCTCATAAAATCCCTAGCTGTCTTCATGCCATCTCGAACTTTGTTTGCGCTGTCTAGATTCAGACACGCAGCTGCCAGGAGGTACAGCTCATAGCACCTCCGCGCCTCGATGTATGAGCATGACTCTGACTTTTGAACTCTCTGTCCAGCAGCGCAAAGCAAAGAGTATGTTTTGTGTGTCACATCAGTAACAAGGCCTGGCTGGTCAACCTCACCAGAGTGGATGCAAGCACAGAGCAGGTTGAACATAGCAGACGCCAGAACTTTGAAGTGTGAGAGGCAACGCTGGAAAAAGATGAGAGGAAATGTACACAGTAACATTACAGACGATAACAGAATGTTTAGAAAAAAAAAGAAGGAAAATCTTTTTACTCTCCCACAATATGTGTAGAGCCACCCCACTAAAGGATGTTTTGTGGGGAAAATCAATTATAGAAAAAACAGACTGTGTTGCTTCTTACAGAGCATAAGTCAGTGATTTTAGATAGTGTTAAAGTTGCAAGATTTCCCAAAAGGTAATGTTAGAATTTAGGAGGAAAAAATTGAGAATTGAAATTACTGCATCTTTATTTCTATTTTGCCATTTTATTACAAATATGATGCCTTGAAAGTGTCAACAAATTCAGCTGAAACATCAATAAAATTTAATTTTTACATGAAAAGGTGCCAGGTGAAATGAGCAAAACGGCATTTCAAAAGGAAAAAAAGTTTTAAAGCTACAAACAGCAGCATCTCAGAACTAAAAATTTTTTTAAATTTAACTTCCATGTTAATGGGTAATTATTTATACAATATGAAAGAAAAGTACCTTAAACGTCTTCTTCATTTTCACATTACATAGAATTTAAATTAAACGCAATGTACCAATTCACAATTTAGTGTGGAATAATAATTCATGGCTTTTTTTTTTCTTTTCAGCCCCATGAATCTGCATGAACGCTACCACTTGTTTTCTTGTGCCTTGGGGCCTGTACACTTAAAGGCAATCTAAGGAAATTTCACATATTGGTTAGAGAGGATCTAAGCTATTACAAAGTCAGAGGGATCCTTGCCAGTTTCAGGGCAAGTTTGCTAATTACTGAGCCTTTGAATCCACTCTTGATGCTATAAACTTCATATTGATTTATAACAGGCCTCAAAAGTCAATTTTTGCAACTGTGGGTTAACAATTCTTTAAAATAAGAAAAATGTGACGTTTGTGCATTAACAAAAAAAAAACGGACAATATCTAAAGTGGTTTGATCACATCTCCTCCTGCTGCTTAGCTTTATGGAATCTGCCCCATTCCATCTTATTTCAGCAGGTCCTTGAGTTGTAAGATTAATGCTATTCATTTCGTGAATCAACGTTATGAGCCTAACAGCAGAAACTGTGGAGCATACCAGCTTGGCCTCAACAATTTGGTAAGTCAGATGATTCAGGTAGACTAGAACTGTGCTGTACTTGAGGCCCTTTCCTTTCCACACCGCATGCTGGTTCACCACAACAGGTAGGAGGTCTTTCATCAGCTTCAGCCAGCTTTCCAAGGCAGAGCAGTCCCCATCACCTACACCTTTTGTGTTTGAAGATGACAAAATCATCATAAATTAAAAGTTAAGTTGAGCAACAACAACAAAAAATCTGAAAAAGTATTGTAAGGGTTTAGAACAAAAAGCTTACAATATATACATAAAGTAGTTATTAAACAATTAATATCAGTAGTTTGCAATCTAGTCTTTGCATTCATTAAACAATTTATTGCTAAACAATGGTATTAAGTTTGAGATTCTACTGTAGGCGAGCTAAAAGTGAACATTTAACAGCAATACAATTTTTGTGAGGTGCCAATATAATCCACAAAAACATGGATCAATATAATTAATGTTGCCCACAAAGTTTTATGGAAAGTCAAAACACTTTCGTACAAATTTCAGGTTCAATCGTTTAAAGAATTTTAATCAATTGATGAACTCAGTCAATTTTTTGTAGCTTTACCTGCGGACTGGAAATAATTGTAATGCTTTTTTTTTTTATGTGGCAATCCAAAAATTAAAGGGAAAAATAGAATTAAAGTTTGTCGCGGTTGAATTTTGTTTTCTAGAGAATATCTTTTTGGGAAATGATGAAAAGCAGCGATTGGTTTGACTAGTTTGTTTAGATATAACAACTGAAAGTATCAAGAAAAATGTTGTGTGTTCTAAAATAACATTTCAGTAGATTGTTTACCTTTGAAGCTGGCCACGAATTCAATACTTTCATACAAAAATCTCTGCAGAACTGCCACATCCTCGGGAAGCTTGTTATGCTTTAACTCCTTATCAAGAATCTAAAGGGAAAAAAAAGACCAAGAGAGAATTGCCAGATATTAATGAGTTCCTTATAAAACTCTGTATTATCCAAAAACTAAAGGCAGCTTTACTCGACTGTTTGTAGGTAGGCAATATAGTCATTTGATTTGTTTAAAAGAAAAATTCACATCCCTCAGATGTTATATACATTATTAGTGTTTTCTATCATAGTTTTATAGCACTAGTGGAAAGTTATCATTAATAAAACTACAAACTAGAGCATAGTGACGCTGTATAAAACTAAAGAAATCATAGGAAATCCTCAACTATAAGGTCATCTTTCAGTTTGAATGGTGTGTTTCAGATGATTTGATAAACATTTATTTTATGCACGACTTAATAACATCTAAGGGGGAGTATTGTTTGTCACGTGTACTAACTACAACTTGTAGTATTGAACATGTCACTTCTTTTTATATTGATGGGAATGTAAATTTAATGCATCTAAGTAAAAGATAAAACAATTAACGAATTAGCCTTAAAATTGATTTGAATCAAGATGTTTTTAATGCAATGACATGATTGTAAGTCAAATCCTTGACTTCTGTTTTTAATGTAGATAGCAAATCTACAGAAAGACTTCTAAATGCAACATAGCAATTAAAACAATGATGAAATGATGGTAATTTTAGTTAACTGCTGAAGTTAGCAGTTTCAAGTTAACCATTAAATAATTAAAAGTAGTTTTGTGAAAAGACAAATTTCAAATGTTCAGATGAAAAATGATCATCTGAGATCACCATCTTGAATCCACCAATGGCGGCCGAGTTTTAGTTGATAAGATCTGTTTCAGAAATTCCTTTAGAAATAACAGCAAGTGATCTAAACAAACTGCATTTCATTTTCACATTATTATTTGTTGGTTATGCTCTAATATGACAAGTAGAACAGCAGTCTAGCTTTCCCATCAAATTTACTTTTCTTTTATGCATGAATGTCTTGCCAGAACTAATTTGCACTGTCACAGAAGAAAATGCTATTAAAAATCTGATGATTTCGCTAGCCTGTAGATTACATAACCAAATTTTTTCATCTACACTTGGGTTTAAAAGTTTAACATTATATAATGTGCAATAGATCTCAGAAGATGGTGGCATAATTGTGGGGTACCTTTGGCTCCCACTAGACAATCCAAATCTCTTTATAGACTTAACCCACGATCCGTGCCATGCCGGTATATCAGCCTGGCTTTGAGGAAAAATCGGGAGGCGCGCCGAGCTAGTTTATCGGCTTTGATCCTCCCATCTTGTAACAGCAAGGAACCCATTTACCGGCTTTGTAGATAGACCTGCTTCTAAGTCTAAGTTCTCCTTCATGATTCACGTGTCAATCTTATGGATTACTGTGCAATCTCTGTAATTATCAACCAATGAAATCCTAGAAAAATTTTGCAGGGTTTCTTCCCTCCAGACATAATATAATTGATGTGAAGTAGGGCGCTAGGAGGACAGATGAGGAGAAATGGGTGGCGTTTTGCCCTACCTCTTTGTCTTCACAATTCTCCGTGCATGTTTATAACTTAGAACTAGAAGAGTAAGTGTGTGTGATAGGGGGGGGGAAATGCTTTGTGTTTGTTCTTACTGTTAGAATGAGAGCAAGTTTACTGACCCAATCTTGGTAGAAGGTAGCTCTAGAACACTGCCCTCTACCGTTAGCAATACACATACACATCATGTCAATGACAGGTGACGCTAAGGCCAATAGTACTAGCAAAAGTTATAGGCCTACATGCAATACTGTTGTAAACAAAAGGATACTTTATTACTTGAAAACTTAGGATACGTTTTACAATTGACTTGTTACAGCTAGTTCAATAATGCGAGTCAGTGACCCAGACTTGAGAGTAGGCCTTCCATTGGTTTGCTTGAAATTACGAAAGATAGAAAATTAGCATTGCGCTGTGGTGTACATGTATTGTTTTCTCATCCTAATGTTCAAATTAAAAAATTGGCTTATGATTTTGTGCTGATTAAATTCTAAAATAGATTGAGTATAAATTGTTACTGAAAGGCAATGCTGCAAAATGCAGCCAAGCTTTTGTCCTTGAGGAGAGCCAGTTAGCACAGACCCCGATCTCTGGAGTGTGAGACCATCTCTTTTTTATATATTTAGTAAATACAACTGTCCTTTTGCAAAAAAAAAAAAAATAATAGAGCAATGAACTATTTTGCACTCAAAATGTATGCTTTTAATAGTTTTTATAACAAGCAACGTCATGGATAAGTAGTTTCAATGCAAACAACAAATCGCCCAAACCCTCTCTGCCACACTCCATTTTTTACAGTGAGCAAACTTCACCAGCCTATCACTCAGAATCTAGCTAAAGCTGTCTCCGAATGTGCTCCACCAGAGTTAATCTCCCATTCATTGGTCTGCAGCCTGTAGCTTATCTTTAAGGAAATAAATAATATAGGTACATAATTATACTATCGGATACCCTGGTTCTAAAGCATAGGGCCTAAATCTTGACCATTGTAGTCTAAAATGGGAACTCATGTTTAATTTTGGGGCACTGGTGTGGTGGAGCACTACAGTCCCTATCACTATCAGTAATCCACCTAAAGTAGATGACCATTTCAATTATTTGATGTCAGTGGGTAGGCAAACTATTATTACTATTCCGATATCTTTTCATATAGGCCTAATGTAAGTTATGGCGTTTCTTAAAACGGCTGGCTCTGTTTCTATGTAAATTTGGTAGGCCTAACTAAATTTTATTTTCATACCATCAGCTACCGACCAAATGAAGAGGCAATATTAAGAATATTTTAGATCTAGATTTAATATCGAGATTATTATATCTAGATCTAGAATCTAGACCCTGGTGGCACTTTTTGCCCACCCACTGACGCCAATTGCAAATAATCGAAATGGTCGACTACTTCAGATGTACAAGGCAGGGACCGTAGTGCTCCATCAGTGCCAATTTTGGGACTTCGCCTCCGGTTTTACCAGGCCTAGGGCCCTAGAGTCTGTCCAGCTAAATGAGTAAATCTATATCATTTATATGTAGATCAGAAGGATTACCTGCCAGACATTCAAAAGTGTCTTTGATGGTGCTTGCGACATCTTTTGAAATTTTTACTTCATTTATTGAAAAACAAAGGTTTTCATAATGCAGTTTTTACAATGTCGAGGCACGGGTTGTTACACAGTCGACACTACACAACAAAACGACTTGAAAATGCCGCTGTTTCCGGTGACTCGATGGGGCTTTCCTGTTCTTTTAACCTAAAAGAGTGACAATTGTCTCCATCGCTTCCTTTTAATAGGTATTCGTGTGGGCCTATTAACTCCCTTGATTCGGCTTCTCGAAAGGGGTTGGTTCTATCGTAAATGTAATGCTAATATAATGGGAAGAAAAAAATAATTTGTTTTAATTTTCATTGAGAGGAAACAAGCATAATTTTGGTATTGTAAATTAAAAATTATATTGACACAGTTATTAAAAAAAAGAATTAAAATATGCTTCGTTGACTCAGAGCAAGCTTAAGAAAGGTCTAGATTAAGCTGGAAGGCTGAGAAGGCTAAATACTTCTACGCCCTAATTCTAGACATTTTTTCGAACATTTTTTGCACGGGAGTCTATATTAAGAGAAGTACGGAATTTCATGTATTGTATCTGTAGTTTTATTAAACTAGGCCTACAGAAAAATGATATCAAGAAATGTGCGTATAGATTAAGAAATACAATATCTAATTTATTATCAATTCAACATCTCGATATAATAGTTTTTATTGTTTATAGGCTACGCAAGTGAATTAGGCCGAAGAAAAGAAGCCTACATATGTCAGATCAAATTTTTAAAATGTGAATACCAACATTGACCCAATAGCCGATTTTTTTAAAAACGATTTCAATCAATGTATTTTAAAAAGCATTTTAAAAATAAGATAGCAACATTTAAACCAAAATCTCTTGTAGGTAAAATCGCAAAATTGAAATCAAATTGTATTTTCACGCTTTACTTTTATTCGTATTTAAAGCTGGCCTTTTACAAATTTCTATGCAGCTTAATTTTCCTGGAGCAGTCACTTTAGCAGTTTGTTTTTCTCGTTCTTTAATTTATGTGTAATTAGTGGTTGGGGGAGAATTCGGGATGAAGATGCTAAACAATGGATTATTTCTATAATTATTATAATCAATAAATTTTTTCACAGGTGTTGTAAGAGGAGAGGTTTAGTTCTAAGTTTTGTATGCATACATGTGAATTAGTATTATCTGTGTTACACAAACGACATTTCTCTAATAAATAATAATTATAATTGTTATTATTATTATTATTATTATTATTATTATTATTATTATTATTATTATTATTATTATTATTATTAT
>BLXT01007498.1:1179023-1193087 GCA_019648995.1 Plakobranchus ocellatus | reverse complement strand
GAGAGAATTTCAGCAATTGCCTTGTTGCACAATACTATTTTTAAGTTTTTTTCCGAACTTGAATAGTGACGCTAGCCACTACTAACTGTTGCCTGGTCAAGGCTACTGAGGGGTTTCTATTAGATCTGTATAAAAAAAATTCAGACTAAATAGAAAATTAACAGCTATACAAATTAGATTTATTATTGCACAGATTGATTCGTCCTTTATGATTGCTTAGTGACTCTAAAGTTTTTCCATAATGTATGATCAGGTTTTAAAGTTTTGAGGTTAGATCTACGGTTGCTTGCTAGGCCGACTAGTTCTATTTTCGATAATACAGTTCAAACGGATCAAATTAAGCACTAAAAAATTCACCCTACACTCTACTTCATGTTTCTAAATCTACCCAAGGGTATCTCACGTTGAAATGCAATAGACTCCGATTTTTTTACAAAGCTGTTTTCGAAAAGATGGGCTAAATCGTTGACACGCTGGTCTAGTGTTTAGACAGAAAAATGCAGTAACGTCTTAGTGGTCCAGAGCCCGGAACGGAAACCAGGTGATGGCCGGTAGTGACGTTTCGCGGCAACAAGGCAATAGAGAAATGAGAAACTAAGTTACCGGCGGACTGAGCCAGCGATGTGTAGGCCTGGTAGCTAAACCTGTTTGGGGAAAGTGATTTGGGATTGGAACGGCTCCACTTTTGAGAGAATAGAATTTCAAACAAAAAAAAAAAAGAGGAGGCATTGGGCCAGCCCCCGGATTTTCACAATGTTGCTAATTTCACTTTTGAGTATAAACCTATGTAATTTTAACTTTTTACATGAGAATGAAATAATCAAGATTAAAAAAGCGAAAAGAAAATCGGAACCGGAACACACACACAAGAAGCACACTTTTTTGTATTACAGGAAGAAGAAAAAGCCCAGATGGCTGAGCTAAGGTAAGGTGGATGTTTTAAAATTAAAAAATAGACGATAATTTCAATCTCTTCCCTGCAAAGCATTGAATATAATGCATAGATCTACTGAAACATGAAGGGAAAATTAAGATAAAAACATTTGTCATACGTCTAAGAAAGACATCAGATTACGCACAAAAAGCAGTAGATCTATATCATATTATTGAAGTGAAGACGAAGTAGGCCTAAAACCCCTCTCAATCTCATACGATACGTTGAGCCATGGATGATCACGCATACGGTAATCCTACCATCCGCGCTCCCAACGAAACCGATAGGCCTAATACTGCAAAGGCAGCGTTAATTGCTACAGAGTGACGATGTATCAATTAACGGGCCGTTAATTGCTACAGAGTAACGATGTATCAATTAAGTGATGATGTAGGCTATGATCTATTAATGGCCTGTTAATTGCGCTGCAGAGTGATGATGTACCAAAGACGGCCTATTAATTGTTACAGAGTGATTAATTAAGGGGACGTTAATTGCTAGAAAATCTCGTGTATCAATTAACAAGCAGTTGATTGCTACAGAGTAGGGGCTACAAAGTGACGAGCATACTATATTTTTTTTCATGATGTACATGACATTGCGCCCAATATTTATTTTTTACTACGTGTTGATTTATTATACTGCCTGTCCTATGTTACTACGCCTAACCTAATGTGAGAAAATTTATAAATGTAATTTCTGAGGATCGCATGACTTTATTCAAACACAACTTCACAAAAGTAGGTTGCTTTTTCCCTACGTGATATAATTGTGGAAAACAGGGGTCCATATTGTAGAGGCATTTTGCGTTTTTAAGAGTGTTTTTTATATATAACAAACCGTCTTACACTACCTTACGTTGTCTAAATGAGCGTAGCTCAAAATGTGTTCATCACAGAGGGGTTAGTTAAGACACTTAAGAATTTAACTTCTTGCAATGAGATTTTCCCCGTTACTTGTATAGCATTCTGCAGGAGTATTAAAAAGGACTTTAAAAAAAAAAAAAAAGAAATACATAAGAGAAGATAGCATTGAGGATAACAGACATAACAGAGCATTGAAACATACATAAAAAATTAAAATGCTTTATCTTTATTTAGGTTCCAATGCACACTAAAAAAAAAAAAGGCATTGAAAAATGAATCTTCAAAGTTATATGCTGAATAAATAAAATACTTTTTTATGTTTTAAGTTCTCATTTGTTTTTGTAACTGTTGTTAACGATAAGTAATGCTTGAATTGCAAATATATCCATGCAAAGATGTATGTGTCGATCATTATGTATGTACGCTTTGTCAACAAAACTTTGCCCCACCACAAAACACTCCTCTTTCACTTTTACTAAAGTTGCGACATCCTCACACAGTCACTGACCTCTCCTCCCTCACCAATGTCGCTACATACTGACACAGTCACCAACATCTCCTCCCTCACTAATGTTGCCACATCCTGACAAGAGTCATCAACCTCTCCTCCCTCACTAATGTTGCTACATCCTCACACAGTCAACAACCTAATTATTTGGCAACAGATTATTTTTGCACACCATTTTAATTTTTTTTATTACCAAAGACCAGCAATTCCCAGTTTCTATTGTAATATTTTGTTGTTTTTTTTCTCCTCCTAATAAAGAATTATGACTAGTATATTAAGATAATCGAGAAAAAGAAAATCGGGTCAGCCATTATAATATAATTGTAATATAATAACTATACGATATTACATTTTTTTATTAAAATGCTTGCAATTACCAAGTATATTGGAGAATTAAGGCGGAATTAAAAAGGAGAGAGAAATTGGAGAGACCCATCTACTTTAGTATTTTTAATACTATATTGCTAATGGGTACTCCAAACCCAAAATTAAAACTTTGAAACGAAAATTAGTTCTTATGGACTTAAAAGGTCTTTTTAAGCTTGTTCCTGAGTTTTAAAAAAATATTTCAATTGGATAAAAAGGTGAAAAGTAACCCAAATTTTTAAATTTCAATTTTCTGGGTTGTTATTGTAATTTTTGTGAAGTGCTCATCAAGCCATTTAAAGACCATATTAAACAATCTAACCCTTGAAAGCCATCAAATTTCACTGAATGTAAAAATTGCAATCAGAGAGTGGTAGGTGCGGCACCATCTTTGAATTTTGTAAATGCCTCATTGAATTCTGCATACCACTTATACGACTGCTGGAGAAAACTTTCCATCTTTCTTGTGAGCTTTCCTCTTGAAATGATAGATAAATGATACCATGAACGAAAGGGACTTGACTACAGTCAGGCACTCTATTTTAGCGCCTGTCGCGGCAAACAAAGGAAACGGAACCGGAAATAGCTTAGATAAAAAGAAAAAACTAGGCTAGGTCTACTCACCAGTGACTGAAGAGTTATGAAAATCACTCTGTAACAATTAACGGCCCGTTGATTGTTACTTCGTCACTCTGTATCAATTGACGGCCCGTTAATTGATACATTGTCACTCTGTAGCAATTAATACTACCTACTGAAAAAATGAAGCGAGTTTAGTTGAAATGCAATGTTGAGCGCCACTTACTTGGCGCTGCGAATGTATCAGTGAATCTTGCCAATATAAGACTAGAGTTTTAGTGTCCTCTTTCTTCGGTGGCTGGATCAAGACTGAGGATTCGCGCCTTCCCAACCTAGTCATGCCGGACGTGACGTCATAGTCACGACCTGCATGGCCCTGACCTTGAACACGGGGGCTTGTTCAGTAACTTACCTCCACAACGATAACAATAAATATAAAAAAAAATTTGTAAGATCCCTCAGGTTCTATTTCTAAATCGGACCATATCAACTTACACGACACCGTTTCATTGTGCCTAAGCACTCCTGTACAACTGCGGTCCCATTTGTTAGGTAGGCCTACTTGCAATAAATTGCCAAACGAAGGTTCTAACTTCAGAAAAAAGTGTGACCGAGATTCAAGGGTAATTTTTAGGGTACCTTTTTAAATTTTAGTTATCACCTTACTCAGTTACTGAACCCCCTAGAGGCTAGATCTTCAAATTTGGTATCAAATTAAACATCCTGAATCGATCTGTTCAGCCGTGTTTGTTTCGTTTCTTTTGGTTGATTCTAGGATCAAATAAAGGTAAGTGAAGTTAACCCTTTTTTTTATCGGGCTGTAAATCTGTGCCAAGGCTGATGAGCGTTTTTTTGATGAAACTTTTATAGTTTTAAGAATATCTGGATCTGGTTGTATATCTCCCAGAGGGTTGCTTTAGCAGATATATTCAGGAGCTTTTGAATATGAGCAACAATCACCTTCTCTGTTCTGCCAAAATGTCGCAACAACATTTCTTTTGCAGTTTCATAATTAATTGCTGTCAAAGCCAGGCCTTGCAAACAGGATTTGACATTACCATTACCAACAAAAACTGCAAATAAGAGAATTTGTTTACTGTGGAAATGTTCTCTCTCAATTGTTGATGATCGTAGTGAATTGATCCCAGAATTCTAGAAATTCTAAAATATCACCACCAAACTTAGGTAGCTGTAGTCCAAGTAAATTTACGTGTCCCTTTCTTGTGAAGTTGTCACCACTAACACTGGCAGAAGATCGGCCACTGGCCTTTTCACTAGTGGCACCCCTGACATTAATTAGTTCCTTTACTTTGATCAGAGTGTTTGCTTTTTCACTCCTATAGCCATTCCCGCTTTCTATTTCAAGATTCATTTCCTCCTCTGAATCAAAGGTAAGTTCAAAGGCACTCTGCTTCTCATCAAAATTTCGCAATTTTAGTTCAAAATCTGAAACCAAAAATTCCAACTGTTCTAGTGTCACATTCTCACTACCTAGTTCTAAAACTTCTTATAAACTAGTGGTAGCTTTTGTCAAGTTCGTTTCAGCCTGCGCTCCTAATTTTTTTCCTGCCATCTTTCCCGGATTTCGGTACCAAATTTTGAGAATATAAAATCAAACGAGATAAGGTTTAATTGGCAGAAAACTTTCTTGACTCACTTAGAACAACAGGCAATCGCAGAATATCGTTCTAGGCTTTTTTACAATGGCCTCAAATATAAGTACAACACTCGTGAAATATTAAAGAAACACTTTAACTCAAGTAACAGATTATTATTCAAAATACAATCACAATTACTTTCTGCTTATAAATTAAGCTAAAAATATGCAGGCTAACTCATTGCCAAACTTAAAGTTAAAACAGTAGAATCCCCCTAAATACTGGGTTATAGGAAACTTGGTAGAATCGACAGATTCACTATGCATGTCTAGCTTGTCTGGAGTTGCAATCAGAACTGTTTCTTGGCTCTTAGTTTCTGCCTCAACTCGGCCCAAATTCAATTTCAAATTGAACTTGGTGCGCCAAGTCCTGTTTGTTTACATAGCGGCCATATTGAAACTTTCAGCTTGAGTGACTTGCCTAGAATCTCTCTTGTATCCTCTTGTGATAGTGTGACAATTCAGCGAGCACCCAGCAGCTGTGATAAAATGCTGAAGGCCAGCACTGCCACAGTTGAAGCTGGCGACAGCCGAGAAAGTTGCCACCTCGATCCGCTTCCTCCCCGCAAAGAGATGCTTTGGGCAACGCTGCCATACTTGAGAATGCAGCGATTCATTGGCATTTTGGGTCATGCCTTTGAGGCAGCGGGATTGCAAAGCCTCTGTTGTGAGCCTCTCATATAAAGGCTTCACTGCTTCTGCAACCTTTGGGTTTAAATAACAGGAGCTTTTTCCCTGGTGCGAAGATGGTGGCCTACCGTAAGCAATGGCACGCTGATGGAAGCACCAGCTATCCTTGCCAGTTGGACAATCGTCATGTTGAGGGTTGTCGTCTGATGAAGAGCAGTGTTTTAGGGTGCGGAGGATCTTCTTCCTCAGCTCGGCTGTGGATGTACACTTACTTGCAACGGCCCTCTTGTAATGTGCCTGCAGCAAGCCAATTTTTTGCTGAAACGATATTTATAAAAAACAAAACAAAATTGTGTTAGTAGAAGAACTATGATAGTAGCAATAAACAAAAAATAATGTGAAGAAACAGAAACATAGTGGAATTTTCATAATACAAATAGAAATATATAAAATAAAATATTTTAAAACCCAGGTCTAGATAAGATGAAAAGTTATCAAGCTTTATTATAAGAATGAGAAAAATACTCACCAAACTCATAGGCATTTTTTTAATTCTGAAAAATAAAGAGTAAAAATGAGCAAAAATAAAATGTTAAAAGCTCTATTGCTTTACCTGAGTGAGAGCACCAACTTTTCTACCACCAAGTGTGTTGCCCTTCTTTGACTCTGCAGCCACGAGATTCCTGCAGCTAGTTCCGAAACACTTTGTTACATGGTTGGTGCATTCTTCCTGAGGAGGCAATATTAAAAGTATTTGTATGAAAGGAAGTTGAAAAATTACTTTTTGAACATCTGCTACAGGAAATTTTGATATGAACATCATTTTATAGAGAAAAAAAAAAGCAGAAAATAAAAAAATGTAGGCCATTCTATGATTTGAAAAGTTGAGTGCTTTGAAAAAATTCAATACACTTAGTGTCCATACTTTTCTTCCTCCACTTGTAGCAAATATGTGTGTAAAATTCCAGTAGACTTGTAATATAAATGTAGCAAACCTTCACAACTTCTATTCCTGTATATCGATCCAGCCTGAGGAGCTCATTGTGAGTCTTGCTGTCCCCATCACTAATCACAGTGGTGTAGCGCAGGTTTCGAGCCATTGAGTGCCCTCACATGACACGACTAGCCTCTACCTCCATCATGCCAGATGACCCTTCGTGGTTTGCTGTGCATGAAGGCTTGTGGGCACTATACCAGGCCTTGTAAGCATCTTCACTTTCCTTTTTCTTTTTGGCTCCCACAGGTGAACAAGGCTGTAAAGATATTATTAAAATTATATTGTAGAAATAATTGAGGCATATTTTTCTTTTTGCACAATCACAATGGATAGCAGCAATATAAAAATATGAAATAGTTTAATCAAGCTAATTAGGACTGTAAAAATGCTTACTGTAACATAAATTTCTCAAGAAACAAGTTGGCATAAACTGTTAAAAAATTGCTGAAAAATGACAAACTCTTCTAACATGTCAAGGCTGTTGGTGCCCAAAATTTACCAAAAGTGATGAAGAAATTGAAATAACCCACATCAGCTCCCCATTCCAGGGTCGTCTTACTCTCATGGTGCCATTTTGTCAGGTTAGTCAGTTTACCTCTCATGAGAGTAAGACGACCCTGGAATGGTTGATTTGTTTACATTTTATATACTAGGTGATACCTTAGCCAAAAATACCCAAATGGTGTCTTTTGGTTCTAAATATAACTTGTGGCACAGTAGAGAGAAAAGAAAGACCTTTCTGTTGGTAAACAACAAAGCTAGGGTTCTGCTTGGGTTAGTAGTGTAATGTAGCTTCAAATTTAGAGTTTTTTTTACCAGTTTTACCGAATTTTCACTTATCTGATGTTTTTAAATACTGATAAAAATGCATTTTATGGTGTAAATTATTTATTTTGACCTTCTGTAGGCATTAAGAATATGTTAAAGCACCCAAATATAGCCTCAATGGGAAATGGTAGTCTGGGTCATATTTTGGTGATACTGGGGCTTGGGGCTCACTATATAAGTCCATCAACTGAAGTGGTGGTAGGGGTCTTAAAACTCATAAAAACAAAGGCTCCACTATTCGTTTATACGAAAGGTTAGAACTTTCTCAATAAGAATTCATTTTTAAAAATATTTTTACAGATTTATGATTAGGACACCTAAATGCTCGTTCATCTTCTCTTCCAGTTCTAATCTCTGTCATAAGTCGACCACAAGTGCCACAATTTGGAGGTGCTAGCCTCAAAAGAGAATGTCCTTGTTAAAAATCAATGGCACTTTGTTATGAGCATGAGCATATAACAAATTAAGAGCCATAAAATCATATAAACTACAATACACACAGAGTAAGCTTAAAATCCAAATTTGAACATAGTGAGTCCAATCACAAATGGATAATAAAACACAGGCAATGAAGAAAACCATGTTGCACTATTTCTAGCAAAAGGCCTGTTTTTCTGGTGTACAACTTTTCTTGAGCCTGATTTAATAATTATTAGTTAAGGGAAAAAATATGTAAATGTGATTTGCTGATAAATTGAAATGTAAGCCTATATGGTTTTTACCCATAAATGTGTCCTTATTAACATGTAAGATGACATTGCAACAAATACAACATGTTACGGCACCAGTCTTTTATGGTGTGCATTTCAAAAAACAAGGATAATATTCATAAATAGATTCCCTTTCAATGCTTAATGTGGCGTTGTAACATCAGCAAGATATCAATATACACTTTAAAAATAAAAATAAGATAAAAAATACAATAGTAAAATAAATAACAAAGGTTTACCATTGTGGCATATTGTAGCATACAAGGCCCATCAGTGAGGCAATTGCATTCGACTTCCACGCTGAGTTTCATTATGGCCGCCATGTAAACAAATAATTTTCAAGAACGGCTTTGTTACAATTCTGTGCATAATTTAATACATCCTTTGTCCTAAAAAAAACGGCAATCAAAAAGTTCAAAAGACTTTGAATTGATGTAGAGTGGTGACGTATCAACAGACCATTCGACAAGTTTTTGTATGAACTTCTTTGACATACACATGGAAGTCGCTATACTTAATGGAGGAATTAACGAAGTCCCAATATGGTCCAGTGATTCTCAGATAAAATAAAGCAATAGCAACAAATACATGTAACAAGGTTTCTGTCCTTCAGAAACACTCTGAACTTTAAGACTGACTGTCTCTGGAAGGACTCCTGATGAGAAAAAAGTTTAATGTTATCAAGATGATGAATAATAGCGGCTGCTGCCTCAAAGTAACAATTGAATCTATTACTTTTAAATGACAGAATCAAGGAATCAGAGCAAAAAGCAGTCCAGTGTACCCTGTATGCATTTTTTTTTCGTCTTCTCTCGGTCCCAAAATATCACAGTCACACATAGTTCTTATCAATCTACTTGAGGCATTCTCAGAATCTGTAGAAAATTTTGAGAACTATGATATCGTTTATCTCGGCCCAGTGACGAACCCTTCGATATCTTTAATATATTTTCAATTTCAGTCATTGCTTTATCACAAGAGCTGCTCAAACCCAATAAGAAATGGGCATTGCAATGCAAGAAATGTAAAATAACTTCTTTACCTAACTCGGACTAAAAACAATCTTCAAGTTTCTTATCAAATAGTTTCCTTGTGGAAGTATGGTCACTCATTACACAAGTGATCTTTTGAAATATCTGTTTTTAGATAATGTCCTTTTGACCTTGAGAATAAGAGTAAAGGGTGCTGTCCTCACAATTTCAATCAACATAGCAGTATTTAGCACTCAGATAATCTTTTCAAAAGCCCTATAGTAAGGTGCATGCATCCTCTGATGCCACAGGTGTGAAACCAAGATAAAGGGTATTCCCATTATCAAGTGTTACTTGGTAACCTAAAATTTTGCTCTGGTCCCTTGATGTTCCTGCTAGGTGGACTGTCACATTATTAGAATCTTAACATTTTTCAGTGGTTTGAAAATTACTTATTGCTCTGTTGCACAAACCACAAAATGTATGGACACTTTAATTTCAACAAGACCCACCTGCTGGGATGTCAAGGAGTTTATAACAAGCCCATCTGGGCTACATCCAAGCTCAGGGTGTAGTCCAGAGACCCAAAAGCCTGTACAATTACAAACTAAAGATGAGTCTCTGTTTTTGAGAAATCTTATAGTTTTCTCTGGCTTCAGACTCTATCTCTATCTCTTTGCCATAAATTGTTGCTAAATTATTGAAGCCTCCACCCTTTCCCCACAATAACTTATTGATAATGTTACAAATTGTTTCCTCCGATTGAGTAGTGAAGATAGATTTAGCATTAGAGGCAGTAAGCCTCCAAGACCTTCGTGCATACCAGTTTCAACTGGGTCTGCAGATGTATGCAGAGATAACACGTACTGTTTTCTCAAATCCATAAGTGCTGTCTTTCTGTCATCATGAACTATGTAGTCTTCAAATATTGATCTAAACATGTAAGCCCGCCCATTCTGAGGTAAATGTGCAACTGATTTTTTAAAATCAGTGGCTGTTTTATTTTTAGAGTCTTTATTGTCTCTTGGGTCAAACAAAATTTTTTGCCTTTTGCATGACCCATAAACGGCATCTTGTACCTTTTGTGGGTCTTTCTTTGTGGAGCGGATCTTATTGATGTGCGAGCAGGAGGATTGCAACCATTCTTTTGTATGTATGCATCAATTGCAAAGAACAGGCTTGCAACATGGATACAGCGCCTTAAAGCTGATGCTTTGCAGTTACAAGAGGACTGTTTAACAGAGCCTGACATAAAACATAAAACAACAAATACATCATAAGATATGGAGGTAACATAAGAAGACATGACTTTTGATTTAAGGCAATAAAAAATTGTTAACCATATTGTCAAAAATATTTTGAACATGACCACTTGTCAAATAATAATGGCCCTTTTTCAAAGGTTTCTGCGTTTCTCCCCCATCATCAGCAAGGTCATTTATAAAATAAAAAAAAAATGTGACCATAGTTAAAAAACTGAGGAATGGGTCTCAATGGAAAGCGCTTCCAGCTATGGAAAGAGAAAGCAAACCTTAAATTATTTCTTTCTCACAATACATTAAAATGCTTTAGCTTTTCTTTTCTTTAAATACATTATAAAGCCTTATTTCCTAAAAAATGCTGAACCCAGCAGGAAATTCGCAATTATACTTATAATTTAAAAAAAAAAAAATTTCTAATAAGCTATATCCATCCAAGTCCAACATGCCTCTAAACTTGCTGACAATACTTTGATAGTTTGAACAGTTGAAAGCATGTTAATTAATTCAGGTTTTTCAAGGTTCAATAGCTCATCTAAAAAAACATGTCTTTTTAATGTGTCGTACAACAAAAGGCCAATATTTGAATATTTTGACAATATAAAGAGTATCATCACAGAAGACCACAATTGATAGCCAAATTTTAATACACTAGCCAAATCCATTTCTGGTTTTTATCATTTCACACCGTGATGTTCTCTGGAAAATAAAATTTAGGAACCAAACTCGCAATGCTCTTCGCTCCCCGCCCCATTATTTACATACCTTAAAATTTTCATCTTTCCACCATTTTTTTTTTTACAAAATATTACTTTGAATAAAAAGCAATAAGTACTGCTCCATTAAGAATTGCATAATTGTATGTTTTTTTACCTAGCTCAATTACTTTATAAAAATCTTAGTTTACATTACAGTAGGTTGTGCATTTTCAATTCTTCTATCAATCACTCAACTGAAAAATAATCTTGTAGATACTGCTATGTTTAAACGTACAAATTAAGTTTTTAATTCTTTTTGTAAATTGTACATTGATTTTTGTTAATCAATTAGCACTTTGAAACACTGCATTAATTCATAAAAGTATTCATCTCTTATCCTGTCTCATGATTTTTGTTATCACTGAGCCTTACTTTAAGACACTCATTAAATTATTTCTGTGTGAATGGATTTACCATTTCAAATCATTATACAAGCAAATTTAATGTCTTGAAACCAGTCCTAATGAATCAGAGTAAGAAAAAATAGAAATTTTATAATTATTGTCCGCCTTTATATATTTCTTTTAAAATAAAAAAATTCCCTCTTTGTTCAAAATAAATACCTCTGCTGGTATCCCATTCTCATGGAGGCAAAACTTACGTAAATAAACTTTCAAGACATTCATTTGTGCATGTTACTACTTAAGGCCTGAATGTCATTCTCTCTGAATTTTTGGAAAGAACTGAAGAATTTCCAAACCAGTAAATGTAAAATTCAATCTTTTTAAAATCTAGAGAATAATGTTTTTCCAAAATAATACTTACCTTCTTTGGGAAAGACAGGTATTGTCAAATCATTAGCAGCCAAGGAAGTGAGCTGTTGCCTTTTTAGAAAATACCACTTTCCTTCATCAATTTTTGGATCAATCTCGGTGATTCTCGTGATAATCACATCCTGGCCTCTGTGAGGTACGGAATATAAACGCAGGAAATGATTGAATGTAAATAAATTGTATTTCAACGTGGCTTTTAGTGTCGACCACAAACATACTAGATTATTGTTTCATTAAACTATTTTTATCAATTCACTGACAAAATGGCCAGCTTGTATTTACTTCCTGAAATTATTTTTAGTCTTTGCAAGCCATGAATTCAGTTCGACCAAGTCTAAATCCATAAAAGATTTTATTTGAGCCTCCAGGACTGAAAATGGATGGCTGTTTTAAATCGTGTGGGTTTTTTCCATTTATTCATTAAAAGGGCGTACCGGTACACTTAAAGTAGTATTAATAATTAATTGCTACAGAGTGACAATGTGGCGGCCTATCGGATTAAAAGTCACCTTTATTTTATCATCAATATATTGCAATTAACAGCCTGTTAACTGATGTACATCATCAATCTATACAATTAATAGCATCGTTTATTCAATTGACCACCCGTTAATTGAAACATGTCTCTCTGTAGCAATTAACGCTGCCATTAGGCTTCTTAGGACTACTTTAAATCAATTTTGACAGAACTTGGCAAAGATTTTACAACAGTGATGAGGCATTGGCCTGTAAAGTTTATTTTTACTCTGTTCTTCTGTTAAAGGGTCTCTTAAAACATTCAAAATGTGCCTTCATTTCAACTGAGTGTTGGTGTGACAGAAAAGAAAATTAAAATTGGTCAAAATAAGTAGGCTATTTATAATTTGATTAATGTTCAATCTCCATGTAAAGACTCTATTTACGCAATTCTTTAGCATTCAAAGCTTTCAATGGTCATGCTGTAGATTGCTAGATGGCTAGCCAAATTAAGAGATCTAGACCAGAAACTAGATCTAGATCGACAGGATTTTACTGATCAAGCAACAGTCTCATGTTTTAGATCTAGATCTAGATCTAAATTTAGGTTATATTTAAATGTGAACTTTAGCTATAGTATTTTTTATATATTTTTCCACATTGAACAGTAAGTTCATGACGGAAATCTTTTCGACAATCTCAAACCTAGATCTAGAGCTAGTTAGACGAAACCCGAATTCTAGTCCCCTTTGACTAGGTTTTACTTTCATCATAAGTGTGAACTGAAGAATGTTATCTTTTAGCTTAGCTCAGGGCTTAGTGAAAGGAAGAGAGAGATGGCCAGTTCGTAATCTTTCACTATCTGTTTTTAGATCACTTATTGTGCGAAAATAAAGTAGTATGATAAATAAAGTTGCGAGTTCTATTCTATAATTTAATCATGGCAGGGGTGCAAAAAAAGTAATCTTACTGGTTATTAAGGTGAAACTTGTTATGTTTTTTAAATCGCAAAACGGTACTTTAATGGAAATTACGCCTGCTAACATCTAAAATAAAAAAAAAAAAAAAAAAAATCCAGCTGATAACTACCATGTGATAACCAATTTTCGATAGCTACATCAAGTTATGCTTTTCACAAGATCTGTTTGTCGTCCACTACATTTTATTGATTTACACTGCAGTCAACGTCTTAGTTCGGGAACAGTATTTTTTTCGATGTCTGGATGCTTCAATTTTGCTCCAGGAACATCGTTTTCATCCAGTACCACTGCCTGCGACATGCTGAAACGTTTTCGTGAAGACACTGACTGGAAATGGTCAAGCAAAGTGATGACATATTTCTGATTTATACGGCAACAGAGCAATTACAGCAGCTTCATTACACATATTTATAACAGTTTGACCACATGGCAAAGTATCATTTATCTTTGGCTGAAATATGTGTTCTGAAACAATTTTAATAACTTTGTTAACATTTCTAGCCGCAACACCAGCTGCTGAGTGTAAAGCAATCACAGCTTGACGAACATTGTCAGAATATGTATTATTATTAGTAATATTACTATCAGACTTCATATCAACACCATTAACAAAGTTATCTGGCTGTTTTGAAGCTTTTGCTGCTAGCAATTTCAAATTATTATTTTCTTTTTTATATTTAGAAGCACATGATTGTTTCATTGTAACTGAATTACTTAAGTGTTCAGATCACATATTTCAGACTCAAATTTTTTTGTTATGCTTTGATTTAGAGTGTTGAAGAATTGTGTTTT
>BLXT01007498.1:1147927-1166525 GCA_019648995.1 Plakobranchus ocellatus | reverse complement strand
TTAACTCCCCTAAACTGGTTCTTTCTAGAACTCTCGAGTTGACTTGCGTTCAATAATAAACCCTAAGTCTAGTTTTTGTTACAGCCTATTGATCTAATTTAATGGCCTAGCAAAAATTTAGATTTAATATGGAGGAAAACGTCTAGGTCTAGCTTTCTCAGGAACATCATTTTATAGACGAAAAATTTGAAAGCTAAAAAACAAAAACAAACAAAAAAAAAAAACAAAAGGAAAAAGCATTGAAAAGGGCAATCCATTACTGATCTCAAAATCTTGACGAAGCTTTTAATCCAACTTCTACTTTTTATTAAAGAGGTTAACAGTACGACTATAAAGGCCTGTTCGTACCTAGGCCAAGATTATGACCTTCTTCCTCTTTGAAAGCTTTATCACAAGAAGAGGACAGACCAAGCAAAAAATATGCATTGCAATGCAGAAAAGTAATCTAAATTTCAGTACCAAGCTTAGACTTCTGGTTTCCTATCAAAAGATTTCATTGCGGAGGCTCTATCTGTCATTGTACTCATGATCTTTTTGATCTAAACTCTAAAAAAAACTTCATCAACATTGCCCTCCGTAGCATCAGAGTAACAGTCAGAAATGGATTTATGAAGTGAAACAGTCACATCTAAAATGGTGTTTGAGTCTTCAGTGGCAACAGGAGTATAACCTAAAAAGAGAACTGAGTCCATCTTCAGTGGTCAACTGATGACTTACTACTTTCTTATGATCCGGTGATGTGCCATCCAAATGGATAATGACATCATTAACATTAACGACACTTTCAGTCACTAGGAAATTAGAAATAGCAAGGCCTTCAATATTCATATTTAGACAGGTTTGTGTACATGGAAGTTTTTCAGTGAATGTATAATCAAATAAATGTTTAACCTTTTTTTTACATTTGCTGTTGTCACCAAGGCCTTAGACTGCAATAAAATTGCTGTTCGACGAACATAATCAGGAGAAATGTTATTTTCTGAAGTTTTGACCTTTACATCATGCATAAATTGATGCTTATTAAGTTGGTAATCTAAAGTTTTGTTGATTAATATGAGGTCACTTTTTTCTTTGTTTACAGCTGCTAATTTTCATTTTTTAGACTGCACTTCTAATTGCAAATTTTCAACACTCTCATCATTAACTTCAAGGTCTGATTTTCTTTTTTTTAGATTCAGAGACTAAGTTGGCTTTTTCATTGCTAATTCTATTTTCTGCTCGCCATAGCGTGTGCCTGAGTAATTTTATCTTGATACGGTTTTTTTCAGCAGCTGATTGTAAAGAGCTCAATTCCTCTTCTAATGACTTAGATTTACATTGCTCATCACTTAGTAGCTGTTGCATTGCAGTTACTGATAGCATCAAAAGTTTTGACAAATTCTCACACTTTTTGGAAGGGATCTTTTTTTCTGAGTTACTGGGTACAAAAGAGACATCTGTTTCAGTGCTAAGAGAAGTAGAAATAGGTGTGGGTAGAGAAAAAATAGTATCACAAAACAGTTTAAAATCCTCAGGTTTATTACTATGATTTGAACGTACCTTGGCATATACCGTCAGAGTTTTGTCGATGGCTTTAATTGGGGGAGTGCCCAGTCAGATGGTATATATATCCATTTTAATCCTTTCCAACCTAACAGTGCTATGAGCTGTAGCTCAGTGGCTAAGGAGCAACTTGGCTTTACAACCTGGTGTCTAAGCAAAAAGGCATAACTCTAAAGAAAAACAGACTTTTTTAAAATGGTTAATTAAAGCCTTCAAATTTATTTTTTTCATTGAGAAGAAAATATGACTAATTAGAAAAATAAATGAACTTTCTGAAAATGTATACATATGTGGGGGAAAGATAAAAATTATTGTGCAAAAAAATTGATCCCCCCCCCCCCCCCAAATTTTTCCCTTCTTTTTTTTAACTATAAATGCTTTACTTATATTTAGTTTTTGTCTTTCATGTCAAGTAGAAAAAAGAGAGAGAGAGAGAGAAATGAAACAGATGATTGAGGGAAAAAAATGTATAGGCCTACTTTTGCAGGGGAAAAATAGAGATTCTGGAGGAAAAAAAAAAGATTCTAATTAAGAAAAAGAGATTTTCAGCTGTTTGCCGCAAACAGCTTATTATTGTTAAATTTTTTTTCTTTCATTCAAAGTAAAGAATTCACCCATTAAAAAAAAAAAAAGAAGAGAGAGGCAGAAAAGAAACAGAGTACTGAGGAAAAAAAAATTTGAAAGAAGAAGAGTGATTGGTTATAATTGTCGGAAGCGCCATCTTCGAGATAATTGGTGATCTTGAAAAAAGCCATTATGAAAATTTGGATGAGGATGTGAATCAGTTCTTCAATTTCTCATGGAACTTTGAGTAACATGTTCCACCACGCAGATGGATGTTGCAAAGAGAGCAGCCGGTGATAGTCTCTCTTGTTCTCCCACTCGCCATCTTGTTTCCATCCTCTGCGCATTGAAAAGTTTGCGACCTGGCATCTTCACCAGCGTGTGGTTAGCACTGTAAGGTCTCGATGACCCTGCAAGCCTTGGTGCATGTGGTGCTCTGTGTGGTTGAGATCTGGGACCAGAAAGCAGTCCTCTCACAAGCTCCCTGCGAAACACCAGGTGTTTTTGAGAGGGGGAAGTTCGGCTGTCACAGGGATGGGCTGATTTCATCAAAATAAAAGAATTGATGATGGAGATCTGGACTAAATAGTTGAACAGGTATCTCCACCATTTTGTTCCTGCTCTTCCAACAGGGCAGTAGGAGCGGCGCGGATCATTTAGATCCACACCAAACATTGCTGCGTTCTATGTCAAAACAGGATGAGGAATTTGGACTTAGATCATTCCTTGCTTTGAACGCCTTTTAACTGCCACCATCTTTGGATCCGAGTTTGTTGACAGCACATTTACCTGCCTCTTGTCCGTCCACTGCACAGCCACCATAACCCCCTTCTTTTTCATCTTTATTTCTCCTGCCTTCTGTTTACTACTTGGAAAAGACCAGCCTTTCCTATTCGGTCTCACAGTCCTGCGCCAAGAAGAGGTCTACATCAACAGCTTTCAAAAAAGTTTGTGAAGGCGCTTTCAGTCATATGCTGCACCCTTCTTCGGTGAGGCAGTAAAGCTGGGCAGATTTTCACAAGCCAATCTTCCACCTAGAAATAATGAGGAAAACAAAAAAAAGTTCATTTTAGGGCATATTTACCGAGAATAACTCACATTGTGAATCTTAAAGAAAGATAGTACAAAGTAGCATGGCAATTGGTCTTGAAGTAATAAAAACACAAGTGGAAAATACTTTCATAGCAACATAACTATTTTTCCTTTTAATCTTCAAAAGACCTTACAAATTTAAAAAAAAAAAAAAAAAAAGCAAATTAATATCACCATCAATGATTTATTTCACCTGTCTTTCAGTTCAATAAAATGGCTTGTTTAAATGCTTTCTCTTCAATTATTACACAGTGGTACATGCAGAATACATTTGCATTTTAATATTCCATTTTCTTGAATTATGAAAACAATTAAATAACACCAAGAAAGAACAACTTTGAGTGAATGAGCCCATAAGCTCGTTTTAGAAATTCCTAGTGTTGCTAAAAAAAATTTTTTTTTTGTGCACTCGATACATTTACCCTGGCTTTGTAAATAATACAAGATGGTTAATTCCCTCAAGTGTTTGCTTGTTTCATTTCTTGTCTATTTTCTTTTTATTTTAATTCTCTCTGTAAATTTACCATAAAAAGCTGAGAGTGACCAAAATGTTCAAAAGTAATATTTCTGTCAGATTCATTAATTTTGCTAGAGCATTTATGACAGCATTTGCTGCAGTCAACAGTTTCTACAATTTTTGAGGGAATAGTAACACCTTTAGTATTAGCATATTCTTTCCCACTTTTTTGGATCACTCGCTGCCAGAGCTCTGGTTGCCTTAATCTTTTCGTGTTTCTTCATGGTGTTCTAAACAACATGATCATAAAAGATAGACAAAAAGTTAGTTTTTTTTCCTTTTTAACAAAATCGTCATAATGTACCGCAATAAGCAATAATGCATGCGTTTCTTCTCCCAACAGCACTTGATAAATATTTCTAGATATAAAATAATTGCTGAGCATACAGCCTTATGGTATGATAAGCTTCACAAACATAGCATATTATCCAAACCCTAAGACCGTCTAACTTTTAGGTTGACTTAAAAGGGAAAAGGAAACAGGATATCCAAGTTACCTTTTGTGTGATTTTAAGCATTATAATGGCAGTCATTTATTTTTAATCATAGTTCTGTGATCAAAGGCTGTATGCTGAAAACAAAAGTCTTACCCGTCTGCAGTGACTGTTTCACTTTCAAGCATTTCTCCCAAATTGCCCAAGACTGCACCAGTTTTCGATCCTCACACCGCTTTGTTTGCTGAATAGTGAACTGAAAGAAAGCAACAAAAGTCTTATCTGATTTATACATACCGTACTTCAGATTTATAGGAGAGTTGAAAGACATTACTTATTTTATTTTCTAAAAGCATGCAAAAGGCAACTTGTTTAAAAAAAACAAAAATTATGCTTGTATAAATTTGCATTTTAATATTCCATTTTCTTTATTTATGGAAATAATGAAATAACACAGAGAAAGAAAAACTTTGAATAAAAAAACAATTAAGCCCTTAAAAAAAAAAGGCCCATTGATTACTAGGTCCCACCTCGGACCAAGGTTTGAATCACAGACTGCAGAACGATTTGAGAAATTTCCCTTCTAAGTGTTTCAAACTCCTCTACCGACTCTGTGCAGACTTGTTTCATAAAACAAACTAGTTACCATTTTTACAATAGAGGCTGATCTCCCCAGCTCTTTCCTCAAATATCGTTCCACAGCCTGCGAAATTTAAAAATGGCCAAGGTTGACAGGCACACTAGGGAGAACTGCCCCTGTAGCTGCAATGTCAGCCATATCTAAAATAAAATAAAACAGGAGTTGTGGTCACTCTTATATTGTAGAGAAAAGATTCTGAGGCATTTTTCCTTGATGTGACTGTCCTCCTCCTTTGCAAAAAAAGCATGAAAGACAGGCGTACCATGACCATCGTGGTCAACAATCATAATGGTCAGCAAAGGATATAAATAATTATTTACTTTATATGTACAATCTAGAATAAGACATTCTGGATACCTGAGTAACAAATTTCTCATTTCTTTTGTTTGGAAAACAGCAAAAACAAACTCCCCTATCTCATTCATTCCCAACTCATGGTCAATAGTCATATTGGTCAAGAAAGGATGTAAATAATTATTTACTTTATATGTACAATCTAGAATAAGACATTCTGGATACCTGAGAAACAAATTTCTCATTTCTTTTGTTTGGAAAACAGCAAAAACAAACTCCCCTGTCTCATCCATTCCCACCTTGCCTTACCCACCGTTCAACACAATATCTCTAAGAAAATGTTTATATCTCTCTTCATCTAAACCTATTCTAAGCCCCATCCCTATCTTCTTTTGCTTATTGTAAATGCCGTCTTGCAAGCGCCGCAGTGCCGTGCCTCTTTTCTTTATTGTGACAGGTGATAATACAGTGGCGTATGTCTCATCTGGCACAAATCTACCTTGCTCTGAGTAGAGTCGGAATATCAGAAGACAGGAAAGGAACTTGAAACATAAGCCACAAAAAAATTTAACAAAATCTTCCATTTAGATGTGATCTACACTCTTGATGAATATAGAACAATTCCTAGACCTAGAGTTAATCGTTACGATCTGCTTACGCTTGAAAACTTAAAATACTGACAAATTGAAGTAAATTTAAGTTGATCAGGTACAATTTAGAAATACAGCGCGATAGAACTTAAAAAATAAAACACAATTTCTTGAGATCTCTCATTTTATTTCTAAATCGCTCATTATCGACTGAAATCCACTTCATTTCTTCAGAATTTTCATTTTGTGTTGTTGCTTGGTTATTATTAAGTTAATGAAATAAAATACAACAATATAATACGTACCATATTGAGTTAAATTTTAACCTTAACTTTAAGGTGCTGGGTATTACTGGGCCAAATGGAAAATGATATTATCAAAAGCATATTGTTGGTTTTTCCCATACGGCTCAGGCCACATAAATTCATCTAAATGAGAGGGGAGCATTGAGTCTAAAAGTGCCGCTCATTTGCTTGAAGCGTCTTCTTTTAGCATCTTTCCAATAAATTTCTATTTTTTACGTGTTGGCACCTGTGGCAGTGCCCACGAAGTTTTGGTTGTGGATGACAACCAAATGGTGATAATGGGGGCACAACTGGCAAATATGAAGCAAATCCGTCCGAGTTTATTATACTGCCCGGTGCAATTCTACGAGAAATAACTTGTTCCAAGGTGGCCCTGGCCCTGCCTGGACCCACTACCAAAAAAACCCCAGGTTTTGTGGCTCTGTCGATTCCCCCGAATACCCACCTCTGCTCTACCAATCCGCCAACAATGGTTTTGCGTTTGTGAATTATTGATCATATGATCAATTTAAGCACAATTGACCGCTAGAGTGTTGTAAGGCGTCGCGCTGAGTGGAGCCAAATCCTTGAAGGTAGATGGTGCAAGCAAGCTTCTGGAAATTCATATGAATTTTTTAAAAGCATTTTCTCCCCAGTCATATAAAGCTTTTTTTTTTCGAAAATGCTTTTTTAGCAACATACTTTGTTGCTCTTTCAATCAATTCTTTTGTCATGCTTGAACTTTGCTCACTAACTCAACCACTTTATAGGTTTTGTTGTGTTTCAGTGTGTTTCAGCATATTATTTTTAGACCTCAAAACCAGTGATGCATTTCTTCTTTTATTTATATCATAATGAAGGTCACCAAATAGCTGTTGCGTTGTCAGATTATGGAGAGGACAAGTCTTTAAGATTTTCCTTGCATCCTCATTTAACTCACTACCAACTATGCTCCCCCTCAAGAAAATCGAGTTATGGCATAAATGCTTTCCTTACATAATTATGCTTCTATAACACAACAATAAAGGCAGGAACATTAAAAGGCTCAGTGTCAAGAACATGCTGAAGAACAGAATTATGAGTCTGAGAGACTGCAAACTCTTCACCAAAAACTGACTCTACACACTGACTTACTGGTTGAAAATTGAGAGAACCCAACAAATCAAACAAAGCTTTCATCTTCTTTACATAGTATGAAAAGTCAGCGTATGTCTTTAAACTGTACATGAATTGCCACTGCGGCTCAGTAAATGCATAAAAAGAGCACAGAAATAATTATATCATCTAGGTCTGCAAGAACACACTGGAGTTAAAGTTGCTGTGCAAGACACGATTGTCAAGAAGTTTCTTGATGTCATGTCTTTGGCCCAAAAGTGCACTTGCAGTGTGAAAAAGATTATTGAATATATCGTTAGGAAAGCTGTAAAAGGCTGACTGCACACCCCTTGAGGAGCAAAATGCTAGCCATTCCTGCCTACAGCCACTCCTCTTGTGTGGATGAGGTCCAAGGACCTCAGCTGCTGAGCAGATTAACTTTATGGCAGCGCTCTCTGTTGCAGCGGAAAATGTTGAGAACTTGGAAGACAATTTTCTCCCCAGTTTCCTCACTTGATCAATAGCCTCCTTTTCTGAACAGCATTTTCTGCAGCATTAAAGAGAGAGAGAGAGAAAGAGAGCAAGTAAGAAATGAGTGTTACAAAAAAGGAACAATGTAGAAGAATCATCGCCCTTTAACAAATCATCTAGTCATAGTTAGACATGTTTGCATTAAAAGCTTTTATCACTGCGGCTCTTTCAGAGAGAAGACAAGTAGTTCATTGCTACCAACATTATCATTGTCTAATGTATAGATTTCAAAGAGATCTTAAATCCATAGACACACATTTCTCGAGAAAAGTTTCAGAATCATCTGAGGCTATTTCAGAGAAGCCTAGAGACATCTGTTTTCCAGTTGAAAAAATAATAAATACGCTGTAGTGCTCTAAAAAATGAGCCTTCTGTCGGCTAGTGCCATCACAGGCATATGTGAAATGATCTGCTCTTAAGATTTCACTCCTTGCATGATGTTTAGCAATTACATTTGCTTCATGTGAAAAATTTACAGCAGCAGTTGCACATGGAAATTGTTCTTTAGAAATATCGACTTTAAAAAGATGGTTAGCAACTGCCTGTCTGTATTACTTTAGAGCGATTTCCAGCAGCTCCACTAGATTCTCTTTGCAGAGCATAAAATGTTTTTCTCACTTCATCAGAATATCTGTGGCTGCTGCCGTCTTCATGTGATTTAAGAGTCATTTTTATGAATTGAACAATAAAAAATATCTATTATTGCAAAATTTGGCAATGTAGCGACCATTTCTTTCTCTTCAAAAATGTTCATATTGAAAAAGTTAACAAAACTATCATGCATAGTTTCAACAAATGTTGGGAAGGAGTCATAAGGCAAGATTCCAGTAAGGCCCAATGCCCATTTACTCTCATGTTAAAGAGAGAGGCAAGCAACAAGAGAAATTAAGTTCACATTCTTCAAATATCTAAAATGATGCTTTGAAACTAAATTATCAGGACTTGCATAAAGCATAATGAACAGAGCCATGTGATCTTCATGATACAATGATACAAAAGAGCAAGAACATTCTCAAATACATTTTTCAATGTATTTGACTGACACTTGAAAATTTGGTCCTCTCTTCCATTACCTCATTAAAATTGACCCACTCTGGTCTAGTTCCACTTTTTTCACACCCTCTTGGACCTAATACTTCTAAAGCTAATCTTGTTACAAATAAGCCAAAATTCTCTTCACTTGTTGAAAATGAATGAAATCTTGATTTTCTGTTTCACCCAAAAGAAAAACAGCCTCTCTCTCTCAATTTTTTTAGTAATAGGGATTAATTCTTTCTCTGCTGCGACAGTAAGGCCTAGTAAGAAATGGACATTGCAATAAAGAAAATGTATACTCGTGTCTTAGTTGTTTAAAACTTTCTGTCACCAAGCATGAATTTGTTTATTAAAAAGCATCATATTTGAAGCTTTCATTCTTCAGACATTAAACAACTCATTTTGCTATTTCTCATACTAGAATTTTTTTCATAGCTAGAATACAAACATTGGCTGTGGTTGGTTTTGAACATCAGCAATTTTTTCAATACTATTCACTGTCTGCTCTATCCTACTGTATGCATCATCTGAGGCTATGGAGGAGAAGCCCATGCTAATAGTATACATTTACCATTGTTTTAAAAACGATATGCCTTCCCATAAAGTGAGTTCCCATCAGATGCAAACGTAAAATGATCAGAATTTTTAATTTCATCAACATTTGATGTCAAGCAATTTATGATTTGCTATATTCATAAAGATAGTGCACAGGTGGTGGAGACTTAATCAGAATCTGTGATATTCTACTGATTTGTTGACGACGGTTTTGCCACCTTCCTTCTTTTATCCTGCGTAGCAATGTCCATTCCTGTCTGGAGGCAGAAACGCTTCATAAATATGTTGATAATTCTACTGAAGGCTGTGTTGTTAAGTTCTACATCCAGATGGAAAAGTGTGGAAAATCCTGAAAGATATTTAGCAACCTTTTGCGGCATGTGTGTACTTTTGAGGTTGAAGTAAAAAATCAATAACTATACAATAGCAACTGGAATGAGTGGAACAGGTTCGGTGAAGGGAAGCTTAGCCCACCTCTGTTAAGTGTGTCTGTAAATTTGCGAATTTCCAGAGACACTTGTGATGGATCCTCCTGGAGACTGGTATGTTTAGAAGCGACATAACCTCCAATAAAAAACAAGGACATCTTCTCGTCACTAGACTGGCCAGGGATAGCCTCTGGAAGGTCATCCAAGGTGAGAAGCTCTGTACTATCAGATAAGGGCTTGTCACAGTGGTCACAAATATGATCATTGGTGTTATATAAACATTATCACGCTCAGTTTCTAACATCAGCTGCGCCCTTCCAATTGCGTGAGTGTGAGCCACATCTTCAGCAGTTATACATGTATATAGTAGTTGCTTCCAGCAGACATCCGGAAATGAGCAAAGTGATTTTCCCGATCATCTTGCTGAGAAAAACCCCAAGAGCTACATCCTGATGCTGAAGTGCAATAGTTGAAGTCAGCAGCTAAGTGCAGAGAGGTGAGAGTGACTTACAAGTCCAATGAAGGGCATCACACGTTTCCTTTGTAAAGATTTTTTATTCTCTGGTCTGTGGCTTCATTTTTGCAGCGCAGTCAGCCCAAAATTATAGAATCTCGAGAGGTTTTTGACCTATGGGTGAAAGATCTACAGCACAGTGATCTGGATCCTGCAATTTTTCAAGCTTAATTTTATCTTCAATTCTTCTTTTTTGGCACAAATTTTTAGCTTCTTTCTCCAATTTTAAATTATTGTTGAAATCGTCAATTTTTTTGTTATAAATCTCTGTTGCATTCTGTTAGTTCTACATTTCGATTTTAAACAAACATTTTTCTTGGTATATCCAGTTTGTTTTCATAGCTCTCTTGTCTTGAGACTGCCTCTTAAGTTCCTCCTTTATTTATTTTCATCTTTTGAACCTACTACTCCTTAAGTTAAGATTTTTAATGTACTAGCATGGCTGAATGATTGGATTTTACTCTGTTTTTAGAACCAGAAGATGTAGCCATTGCCTTCATAGATTTAATTAATATTCAAAGGTAAGAGTTGAGAATCGTTTGCTCAGGCAGGAGGAGGGCAAGTCTTTGATGAGGCCAAAGCACTGTGGGATGGAGCTGGAGTTCTCAGTCTCAGGGGTTGAGCTGATGTACTCAGATTGGAGCACTTGAAGAGGTCAGTGGATAATATAACTGGAGGACGCAAAGGTGGCCAATATGTAGTACTAGTAGAAACAGTGGTGATGGTAGGAAGGAAGGTGAACTTGCCACACTTACAACGCTGATGCTACTTCCAACACTGGCCTTCTCAGGATGATTGGAGCAAAGAATCAACCATCCAACTATGCTAGAAGACCAGCTGCCTACTTCATACTAGATTTAGCCTTGGCTGCCCTCCTCTTTTCTGCTGCACTTAAGCGCTGGCAAAGGTGCGTTTCAGTTGTATGCACTGACTCCAATGAAAGGTGAGCAAACTTTCATCATCTCCCCATATACAGGTATGGCCCTCTTGAATCATAGGGCTTCAGATCTGTCAACCGCTATGCATTGCCGTATGTTCCTATGTAAATACAGTTAGAAATATGGGAGTATGGGAGACCGGTTGAAAAGTAAGGAAATTTCTTCATTTTTATTTTGACTTAAATGAAGTTAAAAAAATCAATAAAAAAAAATATTGCGTAACAGGTACAATTTTTTTTCTATCCTTTTTTATTGACACAATGAACAAAATACTTAAATTCGTTATTGAGAAAAATGCAGTTAATAATACTTTTGCTAATTGATAGAGATTTTTTTCATGATAAATCTTTCTATTTTAAAAATAATCATATTAAAATGCCTTTGGTACCGGTACTAAGAAATCAATATGTGATATCAATTGCTTTATTTGTAGACACAGACAAAACAAAGTCATTTCTCCACTGGGTGAAAATTTAAAGACTACATGACAGAAGCAGGAATCAAAGATTTGACAGTCATAGGACATAGAAAAGGGGTAAAGCTACAATTTATATTACCTGTTGCAGGGCATGTTGTAGCCAAGCATTTGATCACACAGATCAACGCCCTTCATGTTGACTTGGTAATCAGCAAGGGCAGCAGGAACATCGACTTGTTGCTGTGCAAGTCTGGGTAGGGCTATGGTGATTGGACAAGACACACACAGCTTTGGTGTCCATATGTGTCATTAACTGCACTGCCTGTGCCACATGAAACTGGTGCTTTTCAAGCCTGACTGCCTTGGGCAGAAAGTCCTTTGGAAGGACAGTCCCGGCTGCACAGATACCGCTGAGGGGCAGGTCACGGAGCAGCGGGACACTTGTATAGAAATTATCCATTGTCACCCTGATATTTGTATGATGGTAGGGAACCAGCAAGTCCTTCACCACACGATGAGCTAGCCCCTGTTCCTGATCAGCCTCTTTGCCGCTGTAAATCTGGAAGCTAGAAGGGCGAAAAGAGATTTTGTTACAATTTTATAATATTGATACAGCAAAATAAAACTAGTTCTGGAATGTGAATAGGATGTATATTAGGGCATTGAAAATATTTAAAAATAAGAAAGGTGCATATTAAAATTAACCTATTTTTTAATTGTTTTGAAAATGAGATCCCATTTTTGAAAAAAATGTACATCAGTTACGATGAAATTTATTTTAAAAAAAAAAAAGTTGACATTATTCTAAACAAAAACCAATGAAACTAGGTAAAAGAAAATACATGAAAAAAAAAAAATTATAAGTATTTCTAACCTGTTCATGCAGGCTGTGCTGCTCTCAGCAAGACACCAGACTTTGATGCTCCATTTTATGGGCTTTGCTGGCATGTATTGCCGAAAGCCGAGTCTCCCTTTGAATTTCACCATGGACTCGTCTATGGTCACATCCACATAGGGAATGTAGACGGTCTGGAATTTCTCATTCAAGTAGGTGAGCATCGGCCTCAGCTTGGCCAATCAGTCAGGAGTGGCTGGGTCCGCATTGCCATTGTTAGCCACATGTAGATATCTCCAGATCATGAGGAAGTGATCCTTTGTCATGATCGCACCAAACTCTGTTTTGAAAAGCCGCTTCTTTTGCCTCCAGTAGTTCCACAGGCATGGCATTTTCATATCTGTATCCAAAAAAAGATCTGTGAAAAAAATAACTGAGAAATGCAAATTAAATTATCATATTTCTTCAATAAACAGATCTGATGTTGCCTTATTTTACTTAAGATTTGAAACATTTTATCGAACTCCTAACATTTCTCTCTAATCAAAAAAATGTCTTTGTTCATGCATGTTGCAATGATCATTTACCTTATTACATGCAAAGCTTCTCTTCTATTTTGTAAGCCACAATGTTTGTATAATTAGTTGGCCCTATGCCTTTTTTAAGCAAAAAAATTGAATGATTGCTGATATCGATAACTTACAGTGATGAATCAAAATTCTCATGCATGTAATTTTCCTATCTTAGTAGTCTTTCAGTCTTGGAACCAAGAAAAAAAAATTGCATATAATTGATGCTGATGCTGTGGCTGATGTGGCCATCTGTATGGAGGCCTGGCATAGGGAGGTCTTTAGCAGCAGGGAGGAAGGTGCTGTGATCAAGCTCTTATCACTGGCTTACACCAACGCATGTGGGAAGCTGCCTCCAGGGCATCAGTTGGCATCCTCCTAGTATGAGTAGATGAGGGGGGATAGCAAAGCAAGGAATGGCCAGAAGCACTGGTGCAGGCAAGTAAAGTGACCTTCTAATTGCAATGCATGCTTTTCCAAAGTTTATCAATAATATTAATTCTTAAAAAAATTTTTTTTTCTTTTTACCTCAAATGCTTTTAGTTGTCCACTCCGGGCCATACTTTGTTGCTCTTTCAATCAGTTTTTTTTTTTTATCATGCTTGAACTTTGCTCACTAACTAAGCCACTTTACAGATTTGGTGTATTGCCACATGTCATTTATAAACCTCAAAATCATTGACTCATTTCCTCTTTTGTTTATATCATAAATAAGGTCACCAAATAGCCGTCCTCTTGTCAGATAATGGAGAGGACAAGTCTTTAAGATTTTCCTTACATCCTCATCAACTCAAAACCAAATATGTTCCTCCTCAAGAAAATCAAGTTATGGCGTAAATGCGTTCCTTACGTATACAATAGAGGCAGGCACATTCAAAGGCTCAAAGGGACCTTCTAACTGCATTGCATGCTTTTCCAATTTCAACAATTTTTTTATTTTTTTTATTTTTTAAAAAAACAATTTTCAAGTTTATGAGATAAACAACATGGTAAAAAAATCTTGAAAATTGAGAAGAAAGAAAAACAAAATGCCTCATGAAATATTCATCTTATACACAAAAATAATAAAGGAAATTCTTGCGGTAATTGAAATTCACAAAGCAACTGTATGTGTGTTTAGCTTTCCTTCAGCCTCATTCTTTAACGCTTGCAAGGTGAGTGAAATGTGAAAATACAGTAATCAAATACCTGGCCCAGAAAGGGGTCTTAGAATCAGTATCTCCGACACCATGAAATGACCTTGTGGGCCTAGGATTATGTCTTAGCTCACACAGCTGTGGTCTGTAGAAGAATCATTTGTTTAATTAGATTTTTCTATTATTTCTTTTATTCTTTCAGGTGAACAGTGAGGAAGCAAACTGCACAGTAGGGGACAACAGTAGGGAGGGGCAATCGTGTATGAAGCATCTTGTCAACGCTTAGCGATCTACTTCTCCTTTGCCAATTGTCTTGAGAGAACTAGTTGAGAACTGAGGCAGGAGAAGCTAGCTAGCCAGTTCGAAGAGCTCGATAAGTTTTGAAATGTATCGCCTTTTTTAGATTATGGATGTTTTTTTCTTTTTTTTTTAAAATAATATATTACCGTCAACCAAATTGTCAAGTGAGCATATGAAAGAAAACTCAGACATTTTAATATTAAAAATAATGTGGCATTTTTAGTGATTTGTCAACCTTGAATATTGAGAAGTTAGCATGTGCAGGAAATTCTTGTGGTGATTTAATAAAACATGACCTGCAACTTGTAAAAAAACGATTGTATCTGACTTGTTAACATGCATCACATTTCTGTCCAAGCTGAAAGTCCACCAGGGATTTCTCACACCACAGAAACACCCTAAAGGGCCAAACAAATGATGCATCTTTTAATGTGATGGCAACAGAATTGTTGTAATCATTACATTCATATAAAACTTCTTATGGCATCATTCATATGTCCAGCAGAACACACGGGCTGCTCAATACGGGTGTTTTTTCTCCTTTATCTCTCAAATATTGGTCTTTCAACTCTCCCAAGAGCAGCCATCAACTACTTTTTTTTAATTGGCTTGACCCATTGTTCATAACGTATGCCATTTTTATTTCCAGCATTCAAGTCATCGTTTTCTCTCTTCTTGATGTTTCAATCACCTTTCCCATTGGCAATAAGATTTGGTTTTGATTTAAAGTTAGTAAAAAAAGTCAGACAATGGAGCATAGAATACAATGTCGTGGCATGGATTTTGGGATAATGATTTTAATTTTAATACATAGTTAAAAGCTTGTTTGGTACGCCAATGCTTGAGAAAGAAGGCTCACCTGCCTTGGCGTGCAAGCTTTTAATATGTGATGTTATGAAAGTCCCGAGGGCAATTTGAAGGCCCTGGTGATGTATAAAGTTTAGAATACAAGAAAAATTTTCCAACCATAAGGCATTATGCTGTTTATATTGACAACTCTAAACTGGAGGAAAAGGTTGCAGTCGCAGCCTATTTTCCGAAATGCCCAGACTGCTCAAAGGCAACTCGCCTGAGAGACAGGGCATCCGTGTTCAGTGCTCAGCTTGAGGGAATAACATCTTCTGGGCTTTAATTAAAAAATTAATTAAAATTTTCATTACACGTACATCACTTAGACTTCCTTTTGCCTAAAGGTGTATTGATTTCTTGGACAAGGAGGATTGTAGATTGCGCAGTCCAGTATTCAGGCGCTTGCTGATGTGTTTCATGCATTCCTGTTATTGAATGGGGCAGTCATCGCCATATATATTTGTATTTGTCAGTGCCAGGATTGTCTTCGTGGCCCCATCTCCCACCAAGACTGTGCAGCGCACCTGATGCTGGTTAGATTGTTGAGATTCAAAGTTTGTCTTTGGACTTTCATTCCGAATTGTAGGATGGATACATTTGTTTGTGTTTTGGGTTTTTCTGTGTAGTGTACCTGATGCTGGGTAGATTGTTGAGATATAAAGTTTCTCTTTGGACTTTCATTCCGAATTGTAGGATGGATACATTTGTTTGTGTTTTGGGTTTTCCTGTGTAGTGTACCTGATGCTGGGTAGATCGTTGAGATATAAAGTTTGTCTTTGGACTTTTATTCCAAATTGTGGGATGGATACATTTGTTTGTGTTTTCCTGCACAAGCATGTGGCCATGAGTTGTGGCTCACTAAGGCGTTTGAAGCTAGCTAGGACGGGGTTCAGGTAATCACTACTTAGCCTGTCTTGCGCAGGCCCTTCCCCTTTGGAAAATGAATGCTGGTAAAAGCACCAGTCAGCATAGGTCTTCATGTTAAGGATTCTCTGCATTATGTTCTGTGGATCCGCTTCATTGAAATTTGACCACTTCCGCTTGCATGGCATCGTAAGAGCCGCTGAAGTTAATTGTGCAAATCTTATGACCAGAATAACATTTGCTGAGATCCCAAAGCTTTCTCTTGCTCCCCTGTTGTTGCACAAATCTGCCAAGAAACACCAGAATTTAAACTAACATTTACTTAAACATACTACGAATAAAAAAGACAAAACACATCATCAAATCTGATTAATTTACAATGGAGCAAACAGTATATAAGCCTTTACGATAAAAGTAAAGAACTAAAGGAAAAAAAAACGTGCCTGACAAAATGTGGACTTGACATGATAATCCATGAACAACCCAGTGGCACCAACGATGCTGCAGCCAACTCTTATTGTATATGTATGACCGCTTTTATGTCAGTTTCCATGAAAGTAGACTGCTAAGTGCTATATCTAGAATACTTTTTTCTTCACTTTCAAAAAGATTTCCTCTGTAAACTTTATGGACGGTGTTTGCAGCCCTATCCAAAATTGAAATTGCATAAGCACTTGCATCTTTAGGACCTTTTACTGATGTTGTTGGTAAGCTTTGACAGCTGAAGATTTCATTCCAAGGCCTTCCACAAAACTTTTCAAGCTATGCTTTAGGACTGAAATCAACTGTCGTTCCATCTTTGTGGATTGCAAATCTCTTTCTTTTTTTTTTATACCTTCTCTCTAACTTAATTCTGTGCCAAGCCAGATCCTATATTGATGGATCAGCTGGCAAAATGGCTTGCTGACTTACCCAGTAAATTCTGAAATTTTATCTCATTGATTTCTTTCAGAGCTTCTATCATAATCACTAGCCTCATCTTTCCTGTAGCAACCTCTTTATTTATCACTTAAATATGTAATTTATCTGTAAACTCCAAACCACTTCTGTTTGTATTATTAAGACTCATTATTAGCTTTGTAAATCAATCCAGCTGACTTTTCCTTCTTTCTGCTCAGGTGATACTTTACATTTTCTTGTCCATGATTTTATTCCCCTCTCTTATCACCCATTTCCTTTTCTTTCTATCTTGCAGAAATCAGCTTTTGAATAGGCTCTGGATGTTTTAGCTGTGGCTTTTCTCCTCCAACGCTCACTTTCTTATTTCTGTTTGTTAGCGTAGTAGTAGTTGAGCTTTCTGGATATTGTTAAAAAAAATACGTAGGAATAGTCAAGAGGTACCACATATTGGAGGAAAGATTTTTGTTCTTTCGCAATCAATATATGTTTTCTATCTCTATCACTGCGAGTCTGTTTGGTCAATTAGCATCAGGAGTTGGCTAGACCTGAGAAGTCTGTTGGAATAGAATTGAAGAGACATACGCTGCACTGTTGAAGTTCTAGATGTGCCCTTTTTTGAGGTTTATGTGTATCTAAGAACGTGTGTTATTTAATCTTTTTTATACGTTTTGCCCAGAGGTTTTGGAAGATCGCCAAGAAATCACAGTATATTGTTTTAAAAGCCATATTTCCTGTGGTTATTTCTCCTTGGGAAGTTTGAGCAAAGCTGTGGTTTCTCTCTCTCTTCGTTGTAGCAGTGGATTGTTTCAAAGTAGGTAAAGTCAGTGAATGTAAAAAAGAAAACACCTCCCCTGTAGCCTTTTTTACTCGTATTCCATTCATTTCATGTCATTTTAGTTCTTCTATGTCATGCTAATACAATCCTTTGATACTTTCAATATATGATTTTCTATTTCCATTTTTTGGGGGCTTTTATCCAAAAAAAGGGCCACAGGGTTAAAGAAATAGACAGTTGCTGCTGATTTGATAAAGCTACATCGTAAGCATTATCAGAGTACAAAATTTGTGGAGCTGGTGACACTCATAACAAACTGTAATAGAAGATTCCCTAGATAAACAGGTTAATCCAAGTTTAGGCTGCATTAGGTCCTTGTCACTCCACCATGTGAAATAGGGCTTTTGCAAATATTGCAATCTGCTATAATTGAAATCTATGAGTGTATGAGATAATTTTCTGTTTCTTAAAGAGCACAATTAAAAGTTGAAATAGTTACATTAAGATAGGGAACAATTTGTGTTTTTAACACAGTATTATAATTGTCAGCACCCCCTCAGTTTGAGGTGTATGTTTTGTTGTAATTGCATGGCTGCTTGCCTTTTCCTGTTGTCCTCAGTCAAAACTAAAAATAGGCAATATGTGTGGGAATTTCTGTAGATATCTATCTTGTGGGCCGCAAAGGTGTAGATTTACAGTAACTTTGTTGGTTTATGGCAGAAGGCTTCAAACAACTTGTATACTCACTGAAAATGTTGGGCATTCTTTCCATCTCTCCTCTCTCCTTGCTCTCCAGATTGCCTTGCTTTATCTCTCTGCACCTGCCTTTCTCCTCTCGCCAACTAGGGGAGCCTTTCTCTTACCCCTCTTCACTTGGCTCTTAAGCCAGTCAAAGCTTC
>BLXT01007498.1:1106714-1117344 GCA_019648995.1 Plakobranchus ocellatus | reverse complement strand
CGAAGTGTGTAATGACAGACTAGGAGGAGACGGGGAAAAAGAGCGACCTCAGGAATTGGGTCACCGGAGGTCACACCGATAACTGATACGAGTTGCCTGCCCATCAATGGCTGCTCTGCACAAAAGAGCTAGTGTTTACCCCTGCCCTCCATTCAAGCGCCGATCTGAACATGTTGGTGAAATTGTGTTGTTCCATTCCAAATGATCTGGCGCGCCGATTCAGGAATTTGTTTCCGCTGTTCCGAGGCCTAATATCGTCACTGCAACTCCTTTTTCTTCCAATTCCTTCATTTTTATTCTCTTGCGGTTTTGTAGACTTTGTGTTTGGCTTTGCAAGTATTTTTTTTTTTGCCTGTACTCAGATACATGTAATAATTGCTTATAATTCTCTCTACTTCTGATGGCGGAGGTGGCCCCATGGTTAGTGAACCTCGCCTGTATCTAGCAGGGACTTGTCTGTTTCGCGCAGGTTCGATTCGGTAGAGGAATACAGCTAGATTTCTCGTAGAAGAGTATTATTGTTTCGGAGAGATTTAAAGAAGCTAATTATTTTGATTGAAGTGGCTTGTTCACGACCAGGTCTGGTGATGTCTGGTTTTGCAGCCTCATCGAGTATAAATGTCTCTCTGTTTCTCTGTCTTTCTGTCTCACTGCCTGTCTGTCTGTCTGTTTGTCTGTCTGTCTCTCTCTCTCTCTCTCTCTCTCTCTCTCTCTCTCTCTCTCTCTTTCCAATATCTCTATTTTTATCTCTCTCTCTTTCTCTCTCAATCTCTCTCTCACACACACACTCTCTCTCTCTTTTTTTCTTCTCAGTATCTCTCTTTTTATATATATCTCTCTCTTTCTTTCTCAATCTTCCTCTCTCTCTCTCTCTCTCTATATATATATATATATATATATATATATATATAATTATGTATATATATATATATTTTTTTTTTCTTATGCTTTTGGTGGCGCAGGGACAATGGATAGCGAATCCGCCCTGAAATCTACAGGGACCCTTCTGTTACGGGTTCGAGCCTCACCGTCAGTATCCTGACTTGACGGAGGGCCTGAAAGCCTGAGATCACCTTATTGTGGACTCGCTGTGTACAAAAACAAACCAACCAACCTTGGTGGTGCAGTCAGAATAAAAAAACGTCCTGTCGAGCGTGGGGCAGCTTTCCATCCGAGTTTAATCTCGGCTGTATAAATGTCTCGGCGCTTAAAGTGTTAAAGGTGGGTTCTCGTTTAACACCCTAGTGTGTAAATTCGCTATTACAATATTAATCACACTTTAACAACTGAGCCATCCATTGGTGATTTGGAAATCTGTGCTCGTCCTATCCCACTTATCTCTGGCTTTTATAAAAGTATTAGTGGTTAAAAATCAACATCTTCATCGGCTGCTCTATAAGTAGACCTTTTAGATCTCTCTCGACTGTCTCAATTTTTCTTTACTGTCGCTCATCCCTTATGAAATATAGGTAACATGCAGGCTCAGTATTTCTGAGGCAAATAAATAAATTTTAGGATCCATAGAGTGCAGGGGCGGTTGATGTAGTTGCAACAAAAGTAGAAAAGACAACCAGCAACTTCAATGGGTGGCTGTCTTTCCTTTGCTCATCCTTACGTACTTGCCTTGTCTTCAAGTGCATACTTATAACTTGCCTGCTTACTTTCTTACTTTAAAACCTTCTGTCGCAGGTTCGAGCCCCATCACTGGCGCCCTGGCGTGGCGAAGGGCTTGAAAGCCTGAATCATCTTGTTGTGGACTGGCTATATAAAAAAAAACACACAAAAAACGGGCCAAACCTTATTCATAAACTTATTTAGATGCTTCTTCTGTAATGCGTTTTACTCACCAAACACTAAAGTTGGTGATTATTTATCGCACATTCATGAATTTTCTTAAAGCTTACCTACTTGATATGCATTACATTCTCGGTTTGTTGGTGGCACAGCAGCTAGCCCTGAGATCTACAAGGACCTGTCTGTCGTAAGTTCGAATCCCGTCACCAACGCCCTGGCCTGACCGAGGTCTGACAACCTGTTTTGAACGTGCAATGTGCAAAAAAAAAAACAACAAAAAACAGTCATTCCCTATTCGTTCACAAGTTTCCTTTCCTTTCCTTTTCTCTCTCTCTTTTTTTTTTTCTTTAAAAAGAAAGAAAAGTGGAAAAAAAATACTATGACATCCTCTTCGCAGATGTAAATTATTATCCATCTGGCGCTCTTATGGTCTGGTTAAGGATAAAAGGTACAACTAATTTTTAATGGCGAAATAAAAAAGAAGAGAAAAAAAAAGATATTAGCTGGAATCGTATACAAACAAATAGGTTCAAGTCCACGTAGCTAGACAACTTTCACATGAAACTATGTCGCATAATTATCTTTGCTTTTGTAAGAGCCACAAGTATCTTGTGTTATCTCCCCTAGTACAGGCTCTTCTTACATCCCCTTATTTTCTTTCTTGAATTGCACAGTTAAGTTTCCTTGCGTCTTGCTATCTACTACACGATAACGTTATCAATGGAAAAATAGTTTTTGACGAGCGATGAACGACAGCCTCAGAGAGAGAGAGAGAGAGAGAGAGAGAGAAATAATTCTCCTGACAAAAGAAACAACACTAAAATTGGATCTGAGCCGGATTGTCTTCTTGTTCACAAAAAAATATTGTCCTGGGTGTTTCGTTCGACGAGGTTGGCGCAGGTTGCTTTGGGATATAAGTTTACACCGAGGCCTGCAGAACAACAGAACAATCGAGCCAGGGTTGGGGGGCGGTGCACATGCTAATGATAAAAAAAAAACAACCCACAAGCTTAAAGTGATGGTTGACAACTTGCCTTTTTTTTTTTTTTTTTTTTTTTTCCTCTGAATCTTGTGGACATGATTGCATTAGTGGTTTATTAGGTCGCACTGTTAGCAATTTTACTTTTGTCTTTGCGTTAAAATTGAAGATAAAAAGTGTTCAAGTCAAGTCTGAGCAGGTCTCGAGTGTAGCGAGTGTTCTGTATGTTAGATCTGTTTTAGTACAGGTCCACTGTACAATGTAGGCCTACCCCAGTACCCATACGGGCTATGTTATGTTGTTAGAACATAAGGTTGGAGACTCCGGAACACGAAGCACTAGTTTATATCGCTCAAAACTATCCGTAGTGACAACCATCAATTTTGTGTGTGTGTGTGTATGTGTGTGTGAGTGCTATGCAATATTATATAATTAGATCCTGGAACAACAATTTGTAAGGTTGGCAGTATTTTAGTGGATGGCTCACTTAGCACGTGGATCGCAAATAAATCCTCGATGATATTTAATTGCGTATGCAATACCTTACACTTTGTCCCTTCATTACAACATATCATCTGTACTCCCCGCCCCCCAAATGTAAACCAAGGCTATATCTCCCACCCACTCACCCCCTCCCGCCCCCACAGCGTTAATCAGGGCTATCTCACTCCCTTCTCCTTTCATTATTTTCCTTTCCTCCCCAAACCACTAAGTCCTCAACTAAATCAATGCGACTTCTTGCATGAACCACACGTAGTGACGCAAACGGCCAAGGACTTATGGCAGCTAGCGCATGGCTGCTTACTCCCTCAGCATACAAAATTTGACCTGCCTATTTTTTTTGTCTCCTTTTATTTTAGGGCAACTTTCGAAAAGCGCAGCGAAGAAACCCACTCTTTGTAATCTACTATGCTAAGCCATTGTAAAGTAATAAACAGGCTCTTCCCCCCCTCACTCCTTCAGGATTTACAACCAACCGACATACAGGCGGCAAACAAAGGTCGCGCTATTTTTGTTTGCTCAGCCATCTAGGATGACTTTGAACAAGCCCGTATCTATGCGCACGGTATAGAACACACCCCCTTGGAACATCAAACCCCTCTTGTTGATATCCCCGAACGCAACAAAGGGAGAGATCTACTTTTACTCGATCATAGGAAAAGGACGACAAGACGCTAAAAAAACCTACAGGCCGGTATTAGAGTATTACACTTGTGTAGGGATTGGTTGTGATGAACCTATGGTGACAGAAATACCAGATGCTGTATTCACTAAAAAAGGTGAATGCTCCGACAAACTCAAGTAAGTGCTAATGGTCTAACGATATTATTTTGTTTAAATTTATTTTTAACATTGTAGAGGAAGATAATTAATCAATATGTTGAATTATTCTTTCTCGAACCTTTTTTTTTCATATAAGATAAAATAATAATAAAAAATCAAATGAAATAATTCCGCATTTTTATAAAAGAATTCACAGTACAATGAGATAAATCCAATTTTTTTTTTTTTTGGGTGAAAATTCCGAATGTATCAGTCTGAAAAGTCGTACGATGATGGTCTTTTCGAAGAGGGTACATTTTTTTCACGAGCTGTATTGGTATTCGAAGCTGTTTAGTAAGTTATAGACAGAGAAACATAATTTGTAAAAAGTAAAGATAGCAATGTATGTATTATAGTAGTGAGGTACAGTAAACAACCACTTTTCTCTCTTCCCTTTTTCTTCAGTCTTTGGAAATGTCTTATAACAGGTTTTGTCTTGAAATCCATATATTTATATACATACATAGTGCTGTACAGAATAATAGCTCATACCAAATCGTTGATATTCTGATCTGTCAGCACTGACAGACTGATTGCTTTGTTCCGATTATCCTTTACATGACATAGAAACGGAAATGAAGTTTTTATTTTATTATTTTTTTTTTTTTTTATTTCTTATTCATTAGGTAATCCGCCTTTTTTTTTTTTTGGATGATTTTTTTTTTAGCTTCTTCAAAATGTGTTAATGATCTTTTACACGTTCTAATTGTACGTATATTCGATTTTAGAAAGTGAATATTAAAATTCAATTTAAAGGAATAAAAAAGCTGACTATATTTCTGGCCAAAAAAAACAACAACAGAAAACACGACAAAACAAAAAACATTTTGTAGCGCCAAATCCTTAGCAGCTGTTGAACGCGTCGCGTTCGTTAAGACGGGAAGAAAAGGTTTACGATTCTGAACTCCCCGCGATAAATCTCAAAATTGGTGAACAAAGGCTGTCTTACAAATCTCGCCTTGTGGCCTATCAGATCTGTAAGATAACAATATATTACTTCAACTATTGGGCCTAAGTTCGAAACTCGCCTATAAATTTTGTGAAGATAACTGCCAAAGAAAAAGCACATTCTTTTCCTTCTGTCAATGACAGTAGCTGAACACAGTTATTTGTAGCTGCAAAGAATTTACACTCAACAGTATTGCGAGGGTAAATGAATTCCGACGAATTTGTGTGTATAGAATTTCAGGATAAAACTGTGAGCTTTAATGTGTGCCCGACATGAAATTCTTGTTCCAATTTCGATTTTTGTTATTTGGATTCAATTTTCGATCGATTAATATAGTGTTTCACCTTATCAAACGTGTTTTATGGAAATCAAACAAGTTATATTATTTATCATAAGAGGGGAAAATTTTCTGTTGTTTGTGTCCGTGATCAGTTTAAGATCACCAGGGTGTGTGATCCTGACTAGGCCGAGTCGACTCTTGATAAACAGGGTTACTTTTGCTTGCTACATATAGCAGTTTGGGGGAGCGGCGGCCGCTGACTACGTGAAAGGTCTGAGGTTCGAATCCCTGTCCGGGCCAAGATCCTGTGTCGGCCCAGCATTAAATGGGTCGCCAGGTCTCTTAAGACCGGGCGAACGTAAAGGCGGCGAGAAAAGCAATGGCAAATTACTTTATAATGCCGTATGCCAAGGACAATCAGGACCTTGTTGATTAATCCTGTTCCCCTATGCTTAAAACAAAAATAGGCTCCCTCTAAACTTCACATAACAATTATAAACCTTTTTTTTGTTTGAAATCTAATAAAAATGATTTATCTTTGGAGTGAAAGAGCGTGTGTAACAAATGTATAAATTTTGGATTAATCTATAGTTCATCAATGCCTTGATGAATTTTCATATCAACAGAATCCTTTTTTTCTTCAACAGCAGAGATGAATGAAATATCTGAATGACAATAGAAGAAGCTATTAGAGAGAGAAAGGTACGTTCTTTGAACAAATGTCAATAGAAATATGTGAACGGGTATAGCAATAAAATTCACAATAAATTCAAATATAAATAAATAAACGGAGCAAGTGCAGTACGTATTTTCACCTGAGTTTGCTATAATACGAGAATTGCCCTACGGACATATGCAAATCTTAAGAAGATTGTGTTCATCATTGTTCAGAAGATCAGGATGGCACGATTAATATAGTGTTCCACCTTAGAAGATTGTGTTCATCATTGTTCAGAAGATCAGGATGGCGAAAGCCACGGGAATACTAGTAGCACCTCTTTGGCCCACTCAACCTTTTTTCCCGATTCTATTGAAGATATTAACTCAGGAGCCGGTGGTTTTGTCGGCGAGAGAGAAACTACTTTACCTCCCAAGCATGCCAGAAGAATCCCATCCCCTTCACAGAAAGTTGCGGCTGGTGGTATGCAAAATATCCGGCAGCAATTCAGAGAAGATGGATTTTCGCTGGAGGCAACAAAACTACTTATGGACTCATGGCGCCCTGGGACAAATCGACAATATGAACATTACATTAAAAAATGGGCAGCATATGCAGAGCGAGTCGGGGTTGACTGCATGTCGCCGCCTGTAGCTCAGGCAAGGAATTTTTTAGCCGAACTGCACACGTCAAAAGCTTCTTTTTCAGCTCTTTGCTCTGCGAGGTCAGCATTGTCATGTTTCATTTGTTTTAGAGAAATTCATGAAACATTAGGAAATTTACATGTAGTGAAGAAGTTCATGAAAGGGGTGTTTGAGAATAAACCATCTATACCTCTTAAAGATAGGGTTTCAGTTTGGGATGCAAATACAGTGTTATCATTTTTAGAAACCTGGTATCCATACACAGATTTAAATCTAAAAGAGTTGTCGCTTAAGTTAACTATGTTACTGGCATTATTGTCTGGGCAGAGGGCTCAAACCATTCATGCTTTGGATGTAAATCACATGGATTTGACTGAGACTAGCTGTACATTTTACATTTCTAAATTGTAGAAACACTCCAGGAACGGCGCTCATCAACAGTCGTTATGTTCCGTAGCTTTTCCTTTTAATGTTGCTCTTTGTGTCGCTACTTGTCTTAATGAATATATTGGCAGAACGAAAAATATGAGAGACGCAAACTCGGAAACGAAATTGTTAATAAGTTATCAAAAACCTCACAGAGCCATTAGTAGGGACACAGTGTCTAGATGGATCAGGACACTATTGGATCTCTCTGGAATAGACTTGACACTGTTCACAGCGCACAGCACTCGGGCAGCCAGCACTTCTGCTGCGGCCAGGGCAGGCTTGCCTCTAGCATCTATATTAAACTCTGCAGGCTGGTCCAGCGAATGCACTTTTGCTAGGTTTTACAGAAAGGAAATAAAAACCAATTTTGGGCAAGCCCTTCTTCAGGCTCACATGACGGGTAAACAGTAGAACTATCGCCATCATATATTTGTTTCTTGTACAGCTTGTATATGTTTTATTTTATTTTTGTTTTATCATTTCTTTCTGATGAAAAGTTGAAGCGCTTATGTCCTTCAATAGTTCATATCTAAATATGCTGCACTGGTTCTGCATGGTTATGGCCTGTGTAATGTAAACTTTGAACTTGATATATACTATGTTTTCATATTTTCATGCGTTTTGATATATTTCACATATGTTCATACTCTGTGTCAGCATGACACGATGTGTGAATCGTTCAATTGCGAAATAAAATAATAGAAATTTGTCTAAAAGCTAATATCTTCTTCATGGATGTTTATATTTTTATAAATCCCATGCTGTGCTCAAACCATAGTTACTCTAAAGTCTCATCTTAACAAGGAGTGCCTGTCGGCAATGAGAGGAAATTATAGAAACAAGCGAGACTTACCTGTAAGTTGATGGTTGTTTCTGATTTCCTCGAGTTGTTGACATCATCATCATCATCATCATCATTATCATCATCATCATTATCATTATCATCATCATCATCATCATCATCATTATCATCACATCATCATCATCATCATCATCAACATCATCATCATCATCCTCATCATCATCATCATCATAATCCCCACCACCATTGCCATCATCTTCATCTTTATGATTATAATCATCATTATCATAAAATCATCATCGCTTTCATCATACTTGTACAGTATGCTCTCATTTATACAAAAATATTAAGAAAAGTAATCTGGTTAAAAATTTGGATGAAACATTGCTCCCCCGATGTGAGTATGTAGCTTGCATTGTACAGAAATACAAGATACTTGCAAAAAGGCATCTGTCAAAAGATACAATAATTTCATGACCGAAGCACATAGATTGATGTCTAGACCGAAGTGCTGAAGGGAGCTTGTCGACTGTCAGAATGATGTCTAGACCGAAGTGCTGAAGGGAGCTTGTCGACTGTCACAATGATGTCTAGACCGAAGTGCTGAAGGGAGCTTGTCGACAGTCAGAATGATGTCTAGACCGAAGCGCTGAAGGGAACTTGTCGGCAGTCAGAATGATGTCTAGACCGAAGCGCTGAAGGGAACTTGTCGGCAGTCAGAATGATGTCTAGATCGAAGCGCTGAAGGGAGCATCCCTCGACAATCGGGGTGATGTCTAGACTGAAGCGCCGAAGGGAACTTGTTGACATTCAGAATGATGTCTAGACCGAAGTGCTGAAGGGAACTTGTCGGCAGTCAGAATGATGTCTAGACCGAAGCGCTGAAGGGAGCATCCCTCGACAATCGGGGTGATGTCTAGACTGAAGCGCTGAAGGGAACTTGTTGACATTCAGAATGATGTCTAGACCGAAGCGCTGAAGGGAACTTGTCGGCAGTCAGAATGATGCCTAGACCGAAGCGCTGAAGGGAGCATCCGTCGACAGTCAGAGTTACGTTACTGTCATGGAGTTGCTCTCTTTACTGCCAGGTCTCGTTCAGCATTTGACACCACGTATGTCGACATTTAGACAATCAACATGGCAAGTGATAAAGCCAAGGCAGCAACGGCATGAGGCACACGATTCTCATTGTTTCGATCATGTTGGTTTATGTGCTCTTACCTTGAACTGTGATTTCATCACTTCAGTATCAATCTCTTCATAATTGTAGGTAACATCTATATTATTTTTTTCATTATCTTTGTCATCATCATCTATTCTAAGACATCATCACCACCACCATAATTATCACCATACTTTATTCAATATATATATATATATATATATATATATATATATATATATATATATGTATGTATATATGTATAGGTGGGGACGACGTGGAGTTAAACTTGTGGACGAAATGAGAGCAATATGCTCAGTAAGAACAGACGACTGCTGCAATTTCTTTTTGGGCCAAGCCCTATTTAATTTTTACATACGATGATAAAGTATGATATAATGTAATATAAAAAAAAAAGCTCAATCCACTCTTTTTTAGATACGATTAAATTTCTAATCCGTTCAACGACGATACTTAGGGACTGATACAATTCTAGTCCACCCTAGGACTCCTTTAAAACGTAATTTGTTTCCAGCCCGTTCCAGGACTGCCTTTGAGAGGTGATTTAAACTTTCAGTACGTTCCAGGACTGCCCACGATTACCAGCTGTCTATACTAAAATAATTTGGAGACCTTTCCGTAAAGGCGTTTGGATTGCAACTGAAGCTAAAACGCGACCCAAGCATCTTGCAATCACCAACTGAGTGCTACACATCGATGAGCTTTGAGCCTCACTGTCACTTTGCTCGTGTTCCTCCCTGCGCTACCCTAACCTATCTGACAAAATTAAATTAAAAGTTATGAATAAATAACTCGGCGAATCTTTACGGCGAAGGTCTTTTGTTTTGTTTTTGTTCTTTCATTTTAACCCTTTGATCTAAGTATGAAATGATTTAATTCCAAACGATGCATGACTAAATGGTTACGGTGGCCGTGGATCATGAAAATCATCATCATCATCATCATCATCATCATCATCATCATCATCATCATCATCATCATCATTATCATCATATATCATAATCATAGACTTTTACATCCACCTCCTCGAGAGAAAAAATACAAACTGATTGAGCGTTTTTCTATGGTCAAATTATTTCTTACAGTAGGTCCAAATGGGTTGATGGTATGACGCTTAGCTCGTAACACATCCGACTGGAGGGTCGAATCCGACCTTACTCTTTCTTTTTACTTTTTATTTCTTTCACATTTTTTTGTACTTTTAAATGACATCAGTGCTTTCTCTTTGCCTCCTTTTTCTCTAGTTTTATGACATATTGAATGTTTACGATAGTTCACGTGCACTTTACTATCATAGTACAAAGAAGTCGATCCAGGATTAATAGACCAGAGGAAATAGGTCGAAATTAAAAAGTTTCGGATTGACTAAATTGACCAAAACTGTGTCTAGTATTAGACATATGGTTGAGATTTTGATCCAGATTTTCTAAATGGAGATCTAGGGCTAGAAAACATTTTGAATAATCTGTATCTCTTGCATGGACCTGGTATAAAACTCCATCCAGTGATAAGATCGAGATTCGTCTCCGCACCGTTCAACAACTTTTTCTCTTTTCCTCTTTTCCTGACGATCCATAATGCAGGCGTGA
>BLXT01007498.1:759587-769587 GCA_019648995.1 Plakobranchus ocellatus | reverse complement strand
CAGAAATAAGAGAAAACAAAACAAAGCAAAAAGGCACAAAAAGGGGAAAAAATGGCGAAAAAGTGTTTTTAAATGATGTAAGCGATGGTGGAACTGCTAAATCACATTAAACTTATAACCTCAAACTGGTTTTTAAGAATAATACAAACTCTAGATGAAAACATCTTAGCTCTTAACTTTGAAACCTTCACATCATCTTCAGAAGGTGTCAGAGCAGTGATGCCTAAAGGACAATACTAGAACAAACCAACGCTTTTCTTCACATTGCCATGAGAAAACACATTTTAAACAAGCAAACAAGCAAACAAACAAACAAACAAAGGAACAAAACCTAGGCTCTCGTCAAGATCACGATCAGAGCCGAAATACGAACCCGCTGTTATTTGATTCAGAGTCGAACACTCTAACTACCAAGCCAGTGACGTAGAGTCACTTGTTAGAAGAAAAAGTGCAAACGACAGGTTTTTGTCTAACAGATTTTTGTCACTTGATGCTGCTGAGGAGATTGAGCATAATTCAGTTGACCTCTAAGCAGGCGTTATCCTTGACCTCTTGCTGTAAACTAGAGCCTTGGTCATCTATTGCAGCCGCGTGCCATTATAAACCTAAGTTAGGCATGTTTGGGAAAAATATACCTCGCTAAGGTTGAGTTGATTTTGTATGACTATCGTTCGACTTACGTGCTTAAAACCGTTAACATTTGTAATGGTTTTGTAAATAGCCAGTCCACAACAAGGTGATCTCAGGCTTCCAGGCCCTCCGTAAGGCCAGAGCGCCGGTGGCGAGCCTCAAACCCGCGACAGAACGGTCCCGCAGAACTCAGGGCGGACTCGCTAGCCACAGTGCCACCGACGCACCCATCATTTGTAATGATGAGAGTTTTGCTGATGCTTGTCACACGCTGTCAACATTACAACTTGCGAGAGAAGAAAACCTGCAACTGAAGGACGAAATTAGGCGAAGCGCACGCAAATGTTCTGTAATCAGAAGCCAATCTTCACGTAGCCTGGTTCCTTGCTAACAACTGTAGGATATTCCGCGACCAGCGGCCAGCCTTCACGTAGCCTGGTTCCTTGCTAACAACTGTTGAATATTCCGCGACTAGCAGCCAGCCTTCACGCAGCCTAGTTCTTTGCTAATAATTGTAGAAATTGTTAAATATATAATATTCTACTAATAATTTAGCTTGGCCAAAAATAAATAAATAGGGTAATCTCAATGGTCACTCTACTCAGAAACATGAACATTAGCAATATGCATTTCATAATGGGGAAATTACTTTTTTTCCTTGAATATAGCATTATTTTGCTTATAACACGAAAAAAAAAAGAAAATCTTAACAGTCGTTAATGATTGAATCAAGAAAAATCTTGAATGCAAAGAGAAAAATGGCATTAAATATTTGATGCGAAAATTTTGTTTTCCAGCGAATATCTGTGTGAAATGAAAAAACCAAAAATGTGTCTGGCTAGAAATAATAATCTCATTATAATAAAGCAAAGCTCAAACGTGTAACGCCTAAATTATTTTGTATGGGTCGTCAATTAAATCCACAAAATTTGGATATATTACTTTAGATCATGCCATTTTAATGTGGGCTTATCTTAAAATCCCGAGGTTTTTTTACAGATGTACAGAACGACATTTTTTAACCCTATTTAAATCTTATTGAGGATACGAAACAAAATAATGCAGGTAGACATTTTTAATAACAAAAATGTTCCTGAAAGAAGGTGCACAAAGCGAATAGGGACATTCTTTTTTTTTTAATCATTAATTAAAGAAATATTTTGTTTCCAAAAGGCGAAAAAGAAAATTTTAACAACTGTCAACAATTTGAAAAGTAACAACTTTCACGTTTTTCACGTGTGTTTTTCTTTATTTTTGTTTACTCTGTTCGTTTGTTTTTTTAGCCTAGCACGAATAGTAATAGATAAGGCGAAACCTCGGCATCTCATTGTATTTCATGCGGCGCGCGTGATATTTAGATCTAGATTCTAGGGTTCACTTGGATCGAAACTTTTAGAGCGGCATCTGATGTCGAAATTTGGATTATTTGTACTATACCTACGTTCTCTCTCTCTCTCTCCCTCTCTCTCTCTCTCTCTTTCTCTCTTTCTCTCTCTCTCCCTCCCTCTTTCTTTCTCTATTCATCTATCGATCTATCTCCCTCTCTTTCTTTCCCCTGAACCACTACTACCACTGCTGCTTCTGCTGCTGCTGCTGCTGCTGCTGCTGCTGATGCTGCTACTACTACTACTACCACACTACTATTACTGTTACTTCTATTACTACTATTAATAACGACTCTGTACTTTTTTTTTTTGCAATTATAAAAAAAGTTATGATCTATAGTTTTAAATAATAGATCTGGTCACCAGAAACAAAAAAAAGTGAGTTCCAGATTCGGAATGTGTGTTGGAGAACCACGAGTTATGTCATTTGTAGGATGGCTTGCCTTATTGCTCCTCTGGTCTTCACTTTTGCCGAGTCAATGATTTGTGCTGAACAGACACGGGGAAAGCTGTGTTCCTTACTCTTCTTCATAGAAATCAATTGATCAGATAATATCAAAATTGTACAGGTAAGATTTTAAACTAATTGTCATTTTTTTAAATGTATTTACACTTCAGATGGCCAACGGTTTGGTGCTCCTCACTGTATGGTGCCTATCTCTGGGCGTTGTGGAGGGAGCCCCCATAAACAACACGGATCTCGATTATGGCATCTTGCTGGATGCTGGCAGCTCATCTACCAAACTCAAAGTTTACTCGTAAGTTGGAAATTTTCAACCATAATAGAAATCTAGGTTGGGCCGATATTAATTCAGTTGACTCCTGATCCAGTTCTAGATGGCAGACTCAAACTCTAGATCTAGCTGATTTAAACGTTACTTCTCTGAAAAAAAAGAAGAAATATTTTGGGCACCAAACATTGAATGCCTGTTTTCTGCTCTCGTTTCGAATTGCGACGCTCAACGTTTTGGAATGTCATTGCTATTATTTCCTTTTTGTAGTTGATGCTGTGGAAAGATTTCTTATTCTACACACAAAGCTATATGCTATTAATAATGACGAAATGAAGGCATTTTTAATCAACTGCTGACAACTTGAAAAATGTAGCGTGCTAAAAAGTGTTAGCAACTGCAAATAATCTCGTCCAAAAATTTAAAAGAAAATAAATAAAAATAAATATGATAACGTGTGTAATATGTATATTACAATTTTATGGAAAAAATTGACTACCTCAGACAGTCCATCTTGAATATTGGCGGCCACGTTTTAGTAGATCAGGTCTGTTTCAGCGATTAATTTAGAAATAAAGCGACGAGTGCTCTCGAGTAATTGTGTATTATTTTAACGTCATTGAATGGTTCGGCTGTCATATGACGACTTGCTTAGTTGTCTAGCTTTCATCAAATTTACTTTTCTTGCGTCCACATTTGGAAGTCTTGCCAACAATGCGAAGATGAATGAGACTAATTTGATCGATACGTAAAATTTTTTAAACAATATAAATGTGAAAATTACAGAGAACTTTGTTTAAATTTTATAATATATCTACATTAATCCATATTTTTTGTGGAGTTTTTTGGTACCCATCACAAATTTGCGCGTTATAATTTCTCCCTTACGTCCGTTACAGTAAGATTCTAAAAATACAATAGGATGTTGTTCATCTTGAAGACAATCTAGAAGAAAAGCATTTTTTGCTTGTAGGCATACTTAAATCTTAAGCATGAGGTTTCCAGTGCAGTCTTACAGGGCCTTCTGGATACATACAACCTAGTCTCCCCCCTCCCCCCTTAACAGTAGGCTTTTCCAGCTGGACATTCAGTTCAGGTCATTATTTTGTGTAAGAAACGCTACAGCTCTAGAAAAGCATGAAAGTGAAAACCACATCAGCGCAACTGGTTTTTTTTTTTTGGCTTGAAGTAACAAGTTTCTTTTGTCTGTTGTATAACATGAGATCGCTAGGCATTGAGGTTTTATATGAAAACTATTTAAAGGTTATCGACAGCGCTTCCGAATGTGAGTTGTTTTAGTGAATAGGCTGCAGTGCTGTGATCAGTTATTGATGATTCACCAATGTTATCGTATCGCTAACGACCTAAAAACTAAAAGCATCGTAATTTTGAAATCGATAAGCAATAGAGCTATGAGTTTATAACACATGCCCATAATTAAAATCTTGTACTGATACAGAAACAAGTCTAACATAAGAAACAGCTGCAGTTAAAACAACAGCGAAAATAATAAAACAAAGGCAACAACAACAACAAGAACAACGACAAATACAACAAGGACAACAATATATTATCATAAATCAAGCATAAGACAAGAATTTCAAATACATTTTCAATCATAAACGTAATTTTTGTCATTTTACCAACAAAATCCAAATATAATTTTTTTGGTCGTTAGCTTAAATTCAGCTGTTAAAGCTATTGTATTAGAGCGTTTTGGTGGCTACACTATCAACGAAATTCGCCTTGAAGCCTTCGGGGAATCTCTGTGGTCAAAATTAAATCCGGAGATGTCATAGGCTATCGATTGGAAACAAGCCGTCATGTGTTGCGGTGTAAAAGGGGCTCGAAACCTGACATCATCAAAGTACTTTAGGGGTATACCACACAAACCAAATCTAAACCTACACTTTATTTATCATTACTGTGAGTACTTTCATCTCCTCCCCGTGTACCTCAACCAGATGGACCTACCCCAATGCAAATTCGAGTGTTCCCAAGGTGACCTTGATCCCAGTCCAACGGAATAAATTCAAACCAGGCTTGGCAACGTTTGAGGGGGACATTCCTGGCATGACGTCATACCTAGCCCAGATTCTGGATGTTGCCAAGGCTACAGTTCCGGCTGAAAACCACGAACTGACGCCACTTTACGTTCTTGCCACTGCTGGTTTGTCATTAATTTCTTACTGCATCACTAAGAACTGATAGTAACAATGCTTCCCTTTGAAATATCAAAAGCTTTTGGGAGATGAGGACTTGAGAACTGAAGTAAACAATAATAAAGAAGTTACATCTGACTAGCGTTTATGGACAATTGATTTAGTGCGTAAATCTCATGTGGAGGAAAGTAAAGATAAAAAATATTTAGCATTTGTCTCATTCAAGAAGAAATGCGTGATAATGTCCCACCATGTACATACCTCAAGTAATCTCCATTAGTCTTATTTGTTTTGAGTATTTTCGGCAATTCTGCTGAAAAAGTAAGCTTCAATGCATGCGTTCCCTTTCTCGCCTTTCTCATTGGGAGTCAGCGTGATATTCAAAATATTTGATAAAGATCGTGGCATCTGGATGTTATTTCGAGAGAGTTCTATTTACTAAGATTGAATTTCAATAAAAGAAGAAGATAAAAGGACCAAGGGCTAAATACCAAACGATGAAGGCTCAATTAAATTCCTAGCTCTAGCTTTGAGCGAAAAAGTTAAGCAAATTTTCCTCCTGTGTTCCTGGCACAATCATCACATCTTATTTACTTCCTACGAATTTTGCGATTGAAATGTTTTCTGTATGGAAAACCTACATAAGACTCTGAAAAACGACAAATCCCAAAGCAAGATTAAGCTTGAATACACGATGCAAATTAAGTAAAAAAGGAAGAAGAATCAGGACCCAGACATATTTCTAACGTTCCCTTAAATAAAAATCCTAAGATGTAAGTAATGTCCGCTGCTGATCTTATCACGTCCCTTCATGCTTTCAGAGATTTTCCCTCTCCGTTCAGCTGCATACTTTTCACTCTTACCTTTTCACTCTTCTTGATCAGAAACTCTAAAGGCTATTTCCAAAATTTACTGCAGCGTGGACAACAAAAGACACACCAACTGTGCTTCTTGTCCTGAAATTCATTAAAACAAGAAAAATAAGCTCTTGTAGAGTAAATGGTCTGACAGCAGTACGTGAAGAAAGCCAATGCAACATTAACAGCCTTGAAACTTATAGTGGCCTTCTACATAGGAACCGAAATAAAGAGTCCCTCAGGCATGAGAGGCGTCAGTGGAGCAGCGGGTAGCGAATCCGCCCTAGAATCTGGAGGAACCTTTCTGTTTAGGCTTCCAGCCCCGCCACAGTCGCCCTGGCCAGACAGAGATCCTGAAACCCTGAGATCACCTCGTTGTGGACTGGCTATGTACAAAAACCAACCAATTCATAGGCAATAATTTAATATCTTCTATACTACAGGGCGATGTTATTACGGATTATCTCTAAAGTAATTTTTGTTAATTACAATTACAGGGGAGGTATTTTCACACAGAAAAAAAAACCCGTTGGAGCGTTGAGATCACTAACTGAAAATTTATTTATTCTTGACTCCCACTTTTTTTTTCCTCCGCGAAAGGTTTTCGTCTTCTGGGCATCGACGGCGTCCGTGAAGGTATGGAGGACGTGGAGGAGATCCTTCTCAACAGCACGATGCACCCGTTCCTGTACATGGAGGGCGGGGCGAGCGTTCTCTCCGGCGAGGAAGAGGGCGTGTTTGCCTGGATAGCAGCCAATTATCTGCTGGGCACTTTCCATGACCACAGGTGGGTGACGAGTAACTTTTGTTTAAAATCAAAATGGTACCTGATCCTGAATAAACTGAACGATCGTTGTCGACTTAAGTAATGCAAAGAGGACATGTCATTACAAATATACCATTAGGGCGTTAAATATTTTCTACTGTGGCTAAGTCCTTTCTTTTGTATAAGCGATACAGCAAAAATATCATTACTGTTCGTATCAGACGAATTCAAATGTTTTGTCCTTGTGTTTAATGCAACACACTTCTTCATATAACTACGAGTACATGCCTGCCTTGGTTCACAGATGAAGTTAGACAAATAGAACCTTGTTTGAGAATTTTGGCTTTTTTTCCATTGTGCCTTTTCTACTATAACTTTAATGAAGTCGAATTAGCAGAAATATTATTTTTTTTGATTAATTTTTTTCAAGTTATGTAAAAATTACGTTCTGTTACTTCATATTTTTTCAATGCCCTTTCACGCCTAAGAGTCTCAGAGATTTGCGTGCCACTGCCCAGTCCAGGTGGGATCCTTCAATAGCTATCTTTTTATCCTAATCTGTTTTATAGGTTAGTATAATCCGGTCAATAAAACAATAAAAACAAAAGAATGAAATATTATGAATGCCAAGGATTTATGCCAAACTCTTTCTTTAAAAGAATAACCCCTCTCATTAAAGACCAGACAAGGATTCTGTGGGGATTCTTGAAATGGGCGGAGGTTCCACACAGATCGCTTTCATCCCTCATGACCCGCTCCTGGCAGAAGAATTTCAGGTACAGACAGTAAAAACAACATTTTAAAAAACTCAAATCAGCAACTAGTTTTTAAGAAAGGCTTTATTAAGAAAAAATGTTTCTCCACTATAGAAATAAATGTACTTTATAACAAGGTAAAGACATCAATTTGGAATACAGATTAATAATCTGTGTGAAAGCTACGAAACATTTTTGGATGAAATAATGTTAATATGATAAAAAATCCAAACAAGGTTTGATTGACAAAACTATATTTGCTTTTTTCATCTAATTAAAACATCAAACATTCGAAACACAATTGTCTTTTTTCGTATCGGCTTACAACACTAATTTGAACGGAATGAACATTTGTGCAAAGCACAAGTTAATACAAGAAAACAATTATTTTGCAGTTTAATAAACAAAGGCCTCTTTATCCTAACAACATAGAAGTAGCTTCAAAACTTAGTATAAAAAGTTTTAAGCCATTTCATGCAGTTGGTTGTAAAACATTGTGAAAAGTAAAAACATAATAAAGTCGATAGAAGTATGTCACTGAAATTACGATTCCCATATGAAAGATTTAGGTAAAAAGGAAGTTGTTAACTTAGAGCCATAATAACACACACACATAGTCCAATGAATGTCCAGCAACAACACATGTACGTCTTTTGTACTGATAAGAAAGATATATTTAATCAAGGGAAGCATTACTTGCAATATAAAATATGAATGTTGCCACCAATACTTTTACTCCTGCAACTATTTCTACTACTTCTGTCACTACTGCTGCTGCTGCTGCTGCAGCAGCTGCTACTACTACTACTTCTACTACTACTACTACTACTACTACTACTACTACTACTACTACTACTACTACTACTACTACTACTATTACTACTACTACTACTAAAAGTTCCATGAATTAAAAAAAAAAACTATCCACCTTACTTGCTATCACTACTCCTCCTGACGTATCCCGACTCGAACTACCTCTATGGGTTCTCTCATGCAAACTTATCTGATATGCATGGTTTTCTACACGGCCAGATTACCGTGGGTGGACGGCGCTACTCTCTCTATGTCCAGAGTTATCTCCAGTTTGGTTTAGAAGCTATCAGAGCGAGGGTGGACCAGGTGTTGATAGATGAACAAGGAGGTCCAGAGATAGAACATCCATGCATGTTGACAGGTCAGTAGGATGTCACTGTGGGGATAAAATATAATCATTCAGGATGATAAGCTAGGCAAAGAAAAAGAATATATAAGCCAAGAATGTTTTGAAGATATTTTGATGCGGAAAGGATTTTAAGGATAAAAAATGTTTATTCATTTGGGAATACATGTATTGTAGGTCTATGAATAAAAGTAAGTACAGCGGGTCCCACTTTACGAATGTTAGCATCGGGGAACCAAGAGTGGGGTCCTGATTGTTCTTGGCATGCGGCATTCTGAGGTAGTTTGGATTGTTTTCGTCGCTGCCTTTGTTTTGGCCGGGTCTTAAGAGACCTAAAAACCCATTTAGTGTTGGGTGGACACAGAGGAGCAATGAAAATTGACAGGGTCGGGGTTGGGATTTGAACCTCGGACCTCTCGGTTTATAGACAACTTCCCTACCAGGTTAGCCATCGCTCCTCTTGAGTAGCTTTAGCTAGAGCTATGAATACGTGGGAATAAACTTAAGACTTCCTTATCTGTTTCTTTGCTTGTGTTTTCGAAGCCTTTCATGATAAAAAAAAAATGATGTCAGGCGTTTGGCCCTCTTGGCGCCGGAGGATGGGCTCGAACCCGCAACAGAAATGCTTTGGGGGGTTATAAAGCCAAGTTTGCCAACTTTTGTGCCACTGATGTGTGTATGTGTGATGTGTTCGACCTTAAAAAACGATTAACGTTTATAAGACCCGGTTGGTTGATAGGTAAATATAAAGGACAGAGAAACATGAAGGAGAAAACTAGACAGACACAATATTAAGACTTTATATAAGCAGACATAATATAATGAATACATAGATAGTACATAGATAGATGGATATATATATAAATATATATATAGAGAGAGAGAGAAAGAGAGAGAGAGAGATAGAGAGAGAGAGAAAGGGAGAGAGAGAGAGATAGAGAGAGAGAGAAAGGGAGAGAGAGAGAGATAGAGAGAGAGAGAGAAAAAGAGCAAGGGAGAGAGAGAGAGAGAGAGAAAGAGAGAGAGAAAGGGAGAGAGGGAGAGAGATAGATAGAAAGGGAGAGAGAGAGAGAGAGAGAGAGAGAGATACAAGGACTTGTTACTCTGGGTAACACGCTATCACTTGCATGAGATCTGACGCTGATTCTTTAGAAATAGATCTCAAAACATATTATGCAATAGACAAAAATTCAAAAGTTAAATACATTGATCGCTGGTACGATACTATTTTTCACACAAAAAAGCAATTAGTTGAAAAAAACATGCAGCTCTGATAGTGACTCAACACAATGCCTTCTCTTTTATATTCTGTCTTAGGCGACTCACGAACGGTGGAGATTTCTGGAAACTTCTCTGTGACAATGAATGGAAGCGGCAATCCTGAAGAATGCTGGAGAATTTACAGGAATTTGGTGGCTTCAGCTCCGCCAGAGAAATGCTATCTTAAGCCTTGCGCTATAGGTATATATACAATAATACTTTAATTTCGGGTGAATATAAAATTCATGTAAGAAAAGAGCTGAAGACGTCATCCTTAACCCCCCCCCCCCCCCCC
>BLXT01007498.1:736854-751801 GCA_019648995.1 Plakobranchus ocellatus | reverse complement strand
TTTTTTTTTTTTTTTTTTTAACAATAATTATACTCACCCACTAAAATCTGAAGGCTATGGAGACAATAATTTTGATATAAATATATTTATGTATGTAAAATTTGCACCACCCAAAGATTATTTTAAATTGATGTTGCTAAACAGGGCGCAAGCCACAAAAGGCATAGAATAAGAAAAGTAATGATAACAATTTTTGTCAATGATATCCAAATACAAAGCAGACTGCAACAGCAACAGTGATGTCAACATGACAACATAAATACTAAAACTTCATCTAAATAACCAACTAATTTTCGAAAATATCACCACATAGACAACATTTGAAAAAAAAAAGAACTGAAAGATTGGCTGCCTAGAGTTCTCTTCATAAATTTATTGCACAACAAGTTTAATGTCATACATACAGGAAATAAAATATACATTCGTTGCAGCAAAAATGATTTCACAAAATTCAGTAAATGATTTGATTATGAAAAATACATAATTAAGATTTTCTGAAGGCACTTTTTAGGTGATCAAATTGAATTTTCAACGTAAGATTATAGGAGCGATCGATTGAAAGAAGTCTATTTTAAAGAAATCAGGCATCTGGTGCTGATTTATTTCCCGCTTCAGTAATCAGAGAGTCTTTAAATTAAAGTATTTAAGTATTTTATTTGTTTAGTTATCTCAATATGCTGAAATATCGAAGAAATAATCATTATTGTTGAAATCGTAAAAAATTGTGTTTATGTTATCTTCAAATTAAAAACATACCCTTTGCTTCATCTGTACATACATTCAGAGATATGTATTATGTATTTATACTTTTTAAGTTGTTTGCAAAAAATATATTAACTGCTGTGAATTTAAAAAAAAAGCCGCTATAATATGAAAGTAGTGAATTAATGGTATTTCTAAAACAAAAGGGCAGAGAGAGACTATGTACGGATAGCGTATGTCTTATGAACAATTTCCTTAAAAATATGTTGGGCCTGTTATTCCTAGGATGGTAGACGCGATAGAAAAAGCTGAAAACGGGCTTTTTTTCTTTTTTTTCAATTTTAAAAGTTCACACCATTCAAGTAACAAGCAATTCAGTATACGATCTTTTAAATCGAAATTAGTGGGACCGTAGCTTTCTGTTCGGTTTAGGCAGGTATTTTTCGTTTCTAGAGATATAATACAAAGACAACACTAGCAGTTTGACTCTAATAACTTTCTTTTTTCCTTGATTTCACCTTAAATAATTCTTCTGCATTTTGAATCCTTGGTCTTTTTTTTCCAAGGGTTTTAATATTACTATGGTTAAAACATTCGTGTGAAAGAATTTTTAACGAAGTAGAGAAAAAAAAATCCATACATTTTTTAGGTATGAACCAAAATTGCCACAGACAAGCATATTGGAGCACAAAAATGTGATTGATAGACCGTCACGGTAGTAGATGTTTGCTTTTTTAACGAATGTGTTGGTTTCTGTATAGAGACTGATTGACTTCCAAAAAAAAAAAGAAAGTAGAAAAGCTTTAATCTGCTTTAAAATTGGGAGACATGGACTCATGTAGGTTTTTTTTTTCTGTACTTTTTAAGTTTGTGACAAGGGAAGACTTTTCACTTTCAAAGCCTTGACATCAAAGCCTTATGGAGATTGCAGAGAAATACAAATAAAAAAAAAAGTTGCAAATCCCAAAGTGTTTTCATTATTACATTTAGCAGCAATAACACACAAAAAAATATTGCAAAGAAAGTTACGTTAACTAAAATTTTTGCAGTTCCTTTTCATTATAGATTATTGATCAACATGAAAGCAGAAAAGTTAAATTGAATGTTGCCAACAGCGTCAAAAATGGAATTAAATGCAGTTCAAAGTATTTTAAAGTGTTTTTGAAATTCAAAAAGAAAAGCACGTTTTTATTTATAATGCTTGGATCGCTCCGATACGTTATTCATTTATTTCAGTCCTAAGAAGTTCTTTAAAAAAAAACACTCCATCAAAGTCAAGATTGTTCATATGAAAAAACAGCTTCGACTTTCTGTTGTAAACAAGAGAATAGATTACTTCACAGATATCAAGGGTTAATAATACATTAGAGGTGGAATTATAATCGAGTCTTTACTTTCCAAATATTGTTATAGTCGATTCTTGGTGGCGTTTTCAACAACGCCTTAGCTGTCGCGTCTTAAGCAAGTGAGGCGAAATAGTAACCACTTAAAAAAAAATTCCTTACAAATTTATATTCGTAATCAATTTGACGTTCTCTAATTAGATCCACAAAAGAATCAATTATTTTTTCTTCTTATAAGAATGTAAGAATATGCTATTTCTAACAACCACATTTTTTTTTTTTTATGAGCCATCAAGATTAATTTTGTTTGTGATAGACATAAACCACCTAGAAAACATAATTCAAAATAGTTTCAAAACTCAACGTGTTTTCACTTGAGTAAATAAGCTTACTTGCAAATGTTGCTAGAGATTGAGCTGAAGGTAAAGTTAAGCAGCCTTTTCAAGACATGACATTTTTTACACATCAAGTTCCTTTCAAGGGCCAGTAACTTGTATGCATAACCAATCTAATGAATTATTTCCCGTTATTTTATCTCAAACAATAAAATGAGTTATTTCCCTTGAGCGTCTAGTGAAAAGTACATTCAACAAAATTTAGAGTTCAGTTGACGAATCGCCTTGCTTGTCATTGACATCCAGGTTTTCATGGATTGGGATTTTAAACCCAATGCAGCGATATAGATCTCTATGGATCTTTCAAACCTTACTCAGAGTGAAGATTTGGGATCCATGTCATTTTTTAACTTTCCAGTCCAAGGAACCAATCGCAAACTTTTCCGAACGGAAAATGGATACATATTTGAAAGAATAAACATTTTTTTTTCAGCTTAAAAGTTTGGAGGTGGTTACATGTTTGATTTTGCTATAACTAATATAAAACTATCAAAATTTTGAAAAAAAATAGTATTGAAAAAAAATCAGCTAGAACTAAAAAAAAATTCACAAAACACATTTGCACAAACAAATGCAAAGAGATTTCATTTTACTAAAAATGCATGTTAATCTTCAGTATCTTAAGTGAACTTTTTCTTACTTTTTCTAAAATCTTTTTTGTGCATTTTAAACTACAAAATTATTTTAAATCTATATTTTTTTATATTTAAGAAAGTTTTTTTTCCCCCGCTCATCCTTCCTCCTCTCAACTCCCGTTCTCGCTCTCCCTTTTTCTCTCCCCCTTTCTCTGTCTCTCTTCATGAATCCCCCCTCTCTCTTTCCTTGTTCCCACTAGCCCTCTATCTTCTGTATCTCTCCGTCCCTAAATTTTCTACACTTTTTTTTTTCAATCTTCTGCATCTCTCTCTCTAACATTGTATCTTTCTCTCTCCCTCTCTCTCGCTCTCTCTCTCTCTCTTTCTTGTTTTCTCTCACACTCATTATCGCTTTTCTCTATCACTCCTCGCTTTCTTGGAAATACCTCTTCTCTCTTTCACAATCACCCTCTAATTCTCTTTTTAATGATTTTTTTTTTATCTATGTATATATATATATATATATATATATATATATATATATTTATTTATGTGTATGTATATATATATATATCTTTCTCTGGTCTCTCTCTATCTCTCTCTCTCTTTCTTGTTTCCTCTCACACTCATTATCGCTTTTCTCTATCACTACTCGCTTTCTTGGAAATACCTCTTCTCTCTTTCACAATCACCCTCTATTTCTCTTTTTAATGATTTTTTTTATCTATCTATCTATCTATCTATCTATCTATCTATCTATCTATCTATCTATCTATCTATATATATATATATATCTATATATATATATATATATATATACATATATATTATATACATATATATCTTTCTCTGGTCTCTCTCTCTATCTCTCTCTCTCTCTTTCTCTCAATATTTCTCTATCGCCCTTTCCTAAAACATTTTTTTGTTAATTCCCCTTCTAACGTAACTACTATGTCAATGGATAGAGAAGATTAAAAAATTAAACATCCACCAATCAGAAAAGTGAGAACTGAGATATCCATTGTCCATCTGAAAAAGAAGAGACTTAGAGACTTGAGGATTGTTACACAAATGTCATTGGTACTTTCTATGGACGGTAAGTCCTGGACAGGAAGTTGTCATTGATCTAGGCGTGACGTCATCGTCTTCGTCATCGGGGAGGACCTCCATCTGCCTGCGCAGGGCCTGGAGGTGAGTCTGTATGTCGTGCATCTGGTGCCGAGCTGACTGGAATGTAGAACCGTGAGTATTGGTGGCACCCTCACTTGCCATGCCTATCCCTGTGAGATTGGGCAGAGGCTGCCGCTGCCACTGCGGCTGCTGAAGGTTTGGGTGCCTATTGTCATAGAATAAAGGTGGGCCTGTGGAGCCAAATGCGGGCGTTGATGTTGACATCATTGCTTGGTTATTAGGACCAAAAGCTGGTGATGAAGTCACACTACCAAACCGAGCGCCAGAAACACCAGCTGACAGAGGGGCGATACCTCCGCCACTGTTGGCTAGCTCAGGGGGACACACGTTCGAATTATAAAAGGTGCAACTCACGACAAAGTCCTTTTCAGAATCGTCCGAGAGATCACCGCTTTTCCTGTTGGTGCTGGTATCACTAGATGTAAGACCGCTATGCGGACGTCTACTGTCCGCGCCTCCACCGTCAAGATCGTCCTCGGCTGTATTGTAGCATGTTTCCTCGTCCTCGCCATTGTCTTCTTCCCCTTCGTCATCTGCGTATTCACTGCCGCTATTGCTGCCATCATCGCGGCCTCTTTCTGAATATAGGTCAAGGTCAGACTCTGTGCGGTCCGTTAGAGACATGCGCGAGCGTCGACTTCCTCCAGTTTTATCATAGTCTCGAAGAGACCTGACATTTTCTTTAGTGAGCGCGGGCAGCAGTGAAGGACTAGGAGGTGGTTTGGTTTTTGGCACTGCTGTATTGCCCGTATCAAGAGAAATTTTTCTGTCTTGCAGGCCTTCAAGTATGTTTTGGACGGATTTAAGTTCATTAAATGTTTCCTCAATTCCAGGAATCCCTGAATGACATTGAGATTGAGTGGGTGCTGTTAAAAGAGGACCTTCGGCAAGATGAGGCCTAATAATTGCTCCAGCGACAGCCATTTTATGCTCTTCTCCATCGTCCGTATCCAACTCTTCTCTGTCTTTTCTCTGGAAATTATCACAGGTTTCGCTGCCCTCATGGTAATGTCCATCCTGCGTATGCTGCAAACGCTCACCGGACTTGTGGGCAGAGCTTTTATTGCCATATTCATGCTGTTCTCTAGCACCATCGGTTTCCCATTTCTCCAATCCACCGCCACCCAGAAACGCAGGAACAATAGGTTTTGTGTACTTAGGTGAAACAAGAATCCCAGAACCCATATCATAGGGATTACTCTCATCGCGGCCATCTTTGTCTTCAGAATAATCCTCGTAAGCATCTAAAGAGCTTCCAGACAGAAAGTGCCGCCTTTGCTGAGATGATGGCTGGCGAGAAACAGTTTGAGAGATTGTCTGTTCACCGCCGACTTTCCCAGAGCCTTTGTGACCTCTAGGAGTCGGATATTCCCGATCTGTGTCGCTGCTTCCTCCAGTGCTACTTACTAGCTCCGTCCTGTTTCGACGGCGCTTCTTAAGCCACCGCTCTCTGCGCTCTCGGCGTCTTTGAGCCACAACTGCTAGTGATAGCTGGGAGAACTGAACTGGAGGCCGCTGCTGACGCCGTGTCACCCACAGCGTTGCGTCGTCGTAGTAATCAGGAACGCCACGTCCAGCTACAACATCGTCATCGCTATGGTACTCTCGCGAGCTTCGTCGCTGTTGCAACGACTGCGTTGGGGGTTTTAGGTAAGGTTTCGAATCCAAGGCAATTTTCTCATTCTGAACCTGATCTACGGATATCCCATCACGATCTGGTGAATATTGTTCCTGGTACTCAATGCTGCGCTCCGGGAAGACAAAAACGTTTTGCTCTGTCGCTCTGTCAAAAACTTCTTCCACGACAGGTGATTGCGGTTTTCTTTCATCTTCATCCCACAAGTCTGCACCCATGTTTCTTGAGATAATTGCGTTTCTAAGCAGGGTCGGGAGTTCAGGATCCTCTCTGTAGTCTCTCAGCCTGCGCAGCTCCGTGCTTTGCTGAAATGGAGGAGATTTGAAGATTATCACTGGTGCCTCCTCCACTTCGCTTTCAGACTCTGTTGTAGTGGTGAGGGAAGAGGAAGACTCGATGGTCAGCACTCGAGGAGGAACAGACCGGTAAGACGACGCCTGTGAGGGCTGCTCGTCGTCCTTATGTATTGAACTAGCCATTAAACCAGCGCTGCCAACAAAACTGCTATCAGGAACTTCATCGTCTGAAATGTCTTCCTCCGTATCAATACTGCCTTCTCTTGGTAGCTGAATATTTTCCTCATATAAGGCGGCTGATGTAATATTACCCACGTTCCTCGCCTTTTTAGACGGACCCGAATCACTTTCAAACACTCCATCATTTCTGTCTTCATCGATATATTCAGGTTCGTTTTTCATTAAGCTGGCAGATCCTTCTTGGAGATTTTCATTATCATCACCATCGTCGTCCCCGTCATCGTCTCCAGAATGACTACCAAGGAGGTCAGACAGACGCTTATAAATTTTATCTGTAAAATCTTTCATTTCTGATTCTCTCCTCATCGCTTGCTCGATCTCTTTTCTTTCATTCTCATCTTCATCTGAGTCTTCCTCATCCATTTCTTGCATGAGGAGTTCCATGGCAGTAGGACTTGGCGGGGGAACCTCACTTCCAGGCTGGTCTCCAGAAATCTCTCCCGAAGCTTCTTCGAATGTGATCCCTCGCTTAGTTTTTGAAGTCGCTTTTTGAAGCGGTGGGGCGTTCGGCAAGGACTTTATCTTATTCAAAAAATCACTGTCTGAATCACTTTTTGAACTTTTCTTTTTTCTTTCTTCCTTATTGCCTTGCGGATGTATGGTTTCGTCTTTCGGCATTTGTTGCTTCAGAATGGAATCATTGCTGGAACCATTGCCGGCTGCCTCATTACCGTTACCTACTGCGCCGTCTCGCCTCAGAGCCAAAGCTGGATCATTTAACGGCGGCGTCCAACTATCAACAGCCTTGTCTGCTTTGGTGACAATGTCTGTCTGCATCTCTCTAGATTGACACATAACGCGGAACCCAGGTGGAATTTGGAGAGACACATCCTGAGCAGTCTTTGTAGCTTCAGTTTCTAAACCAATGGGGTCTATCAAGCGGCGAAGAGGTGTCGATTTGCCAGCAGCCGCCGATGACTTTGCATGCTCTTGCTTTTGATCAATATTGACTGCGCTCGGCTGCTGTTTCTGCTGTCGTGGTGGATGCTGTTCCGATCCATGAGTGGTTTCTAGTTCTTGATTTGGCTGTTTTAGACACTCCAGCGACTGTTGTTGGTCGGTTTGAGCGGAGAAAATTTGTTTTTGTTGATGATGTTCTGGGGGTTGCTGACGCCTTCGACGTTGACGTTGTGGATGTTGCTGTAGCCCCTGGACATGCTGTTGATTCTGTAGTTGTGTTTGTTGCTGTTGTGTTTGCTGTGACTCTTGTACACTTTGTTCCTCCACTTCACAAGGCTGTACTGGCTGGTGAGTAACTTGATTGCTTATGCTAATCATATCGGAAATGACCTTTGACAGAGGCTGGCGTTGGAGAGGTTTCGCATCTTGCTCTACATACCTAAGGCTCGGTTTGTAAACATCAGGCGATTCTATATTTTCGTCCTGAGCGCTGGCATTGTCTTCATGTAACTGTTTTCTTTTCTCACTTTCTTTTTTGTATTTCTCCTGCTGCCCAAAAGCCTCTTTGCGTCTTTGTTCTCTTCCACTCAGTTGATCTAACTGTAATAGCATACGTCTACCTGTCGCTGCATCGTCGTCCTTAACATTATCACTTTTCTCCACTTTAGATTGGCCTTTAAGAGAATTTTTACGTTTTATATTCTCAACACCGCTTTGGCTTTGAGCTCCAACATTTTGTCTATAGGAATACGAAGGTTCAGCCTGCGTTTTCGCATCGGGCTGTGTAACAGTTACACCTTTCACTTTCTGCGTCTTAACATTAATACATCCACTTGAATCTTTAACAACTGGCGACACATATTTTCCACTACTGAAACTAGAGTGAGAGCTATCCGTTCTTACCTTGGAAGCAGACACAGAAACTGGTGTTGATGAAGCTTTTAGGTTTGCATCGTCTTCACATATAAAGGCTTTTTGTGTAGGTGTTCTATTTTTTATTGAACTACTTTCTGAATCTTCCTTATGCTGCACAGATGTTGTCAAGACTGGTTTTACATCCCTACGTGTGTTGGAATCTGATGGAACGCGTACCGAGCACTCGGCAGTGTGCGGTGTTACGTTTGATCCTGTTTCATCCTTCCCTCTTTCCGCTTCCAAACCTCTCTCACCTGCACTGCCCACATTCTGTACTTGGTCCCTGGTGCTAGCATACCTGGCACTGCCATGGTCTTGTGTTGAACTGACGTTTCGCGCCTGCGCACTGGAAGAATGTTTCTTCACCAGGTATGCGTGTTTTTTCTCGTCCTGTCTGCGCATCACAGAGGGGGAGGTAGGTGAATGCAAAACTGGGAAGGAGGAGGAAGTCGGTGACACGGCGGTAGGTGAGGTGGTAGGTGTTGTTACCTGTGCGTACACTCGACAGGGGAGAGCCACTGCGCTACCGAAAACCACGTGATCAGTGGAATGTTTACGTGCTGAGCCAGGTGAGGTGAGACCGAGAGTTGTTGCTGACTGGATCCCGTAGCCAGGTCGGTGATGGGGCAGAGACGGTCCACCTGTGCGAGTTACAGGGTGCTGAGAGCCTTGGGTAGAAACCGATGATTGAGGAAGGGGAGAAATTGTTGCTGAACCTTGAGACCGAAGAGACAGTTGTTTTACTGACCCTCCAGACGTGGAGACAGGTTTCCCTGTCCTGTCTGGGACAAAATGTGGGTAGGGCTGAGGGCCCATAATGACGTGACCCGGGGAGACATGAGATGGAGATATATTTGGTGGGGGAGACGAAGGTGAGGAAGGATGGGACCATCCCTCAGACGCTGACTTATTCAAAGACCGAACCCTTTCTCTAACACTCAATGCCGACACTGCCTCCACAGTGGTCTTACTAGACGTTTTGCAAACGTCTTGTTTTGAAGACGAAGGAAATTTTTGTGCTAGCGGTACAGTCCCCTCAGAAGGGCTTATAGAAAAATATGAAGGTTTGGATGAAAAGCTTTTAGTAAGTTCTTGTTTATGCGAGAAACTAACGTTTTCTTTCGGACGCGTAGATTGCATAGCACTGTCAAAAGACATCGATTTGATTGGTGCTTGTTTATCACCACTGCGATTATTACCAGGGATATTACTAAGATTTTGCTTTGTATTCGTAAAAGTTTTACCATTTGGGTGTAGAAGAGGTTCAACGTTTATGAATTTTGAAGAATTTTCACTCTTAACTTTGCTGTGGGATGAAACAGTGGGTGCAGTGAAAACTGTCACGTTCGACGATTTTTCACTCTCTGCATGTTTAGTGTTGCTTTGCATTTGATGCTTTTGTATGGGTCGACATTCTTTCACTGCTTCCATTTCCGCCATGGGTTTATCACCCTTTTTGCCTTTCATTGCGTTAGAGTCTTCTGTGCCGTCTTTTTCGGCAATAACATGTCGCTTAAGTTTGGGTGAAACAGATCCAAACACAGCAGAAAAAGTTGGCACAATAACCCGTCTTTGCTTAGTTTCGCTTGCATTTTTCTCATCCTCTCCGGACAGCAACGGTCCTTCTTGTTCCTCGTCACTGTCCAAATCACCACCCCCGACCTCATCGCTTTTGAAGGGGCCTGTTTTAATTCTTGTATCAAATCTTTTTCCTATTTTAATATCAGGCTGAGGTTCTTGGTGACATGCTTTTGTTTGGCTAATTCTAGTTAAATTATCATAGTCCCCTTCCTCCTCAGCTCTATGTTGACGTATCAAACGATGACCACTGCCGCTAGTTTTTTGAGACTTTGAAGTCGTTGCCTCTCTGCTGTTTCCGGATTCTCTGGATACATATGATTTTTGCGTTTTTCCTGTAGCTTGAATCATTGCGGCATAATGAGGAACTTCCTCATCGTCCATGACATTGTCATATTTTGAATTAGACTTATGAGCAGGTGATAGTGGTTTCATCGCTACAGTAGCTACATCACTGTTGCTTGCACTAGCAACTTTGCATCTCGACAATGGTGTTACTGACAAGGCGCTAGTGGTTCCAGAAGTAATGCCACCCTGAGGAACACTACTGAAAGGCATAGGCGATGAAATTTTACGGACACCAGAGGAAGTAGTAGGAGTGGGCGAGCCTGATGCTACAGTTATTGCTAGACCTGACACTTTATACGGTTTGCTATACATAGGAGTAGCTACGCTTGAGGATTCAAATGGCTCCTCCAGTCTAGGCATCTCACTAGGGGAATTGTACAGAGCAGCTGTCTTGGCCCGTGGCACTTTTGGTGAGATACTTGCGTGCCTTGTCCGCGCCCCGAAACGTCTCAGAATCACTGGAGACATTGTAGGACTGGGTACTGAGTCATACGTTACATCATAATTCTTTGAACTATCGCTACGGTTATCTTTACCGTTACCGGCCGTAGATATCTTTGTAGTTCCGTTTCCAGAGGGCCCACCTAAGACAACACTGCCGGTTCCGTTTTCGTTCGAACAGGACGTCTCGCCATTTCTGCTCTGTCGACTGCTTCCACCTGAATCGCCTTCTGCGTCGTCCCTCGATCTATACCGTTTCTTCTTTAATGAAGGTGTGGTAGGAAGAGACCGAGACCCTTTTATTTCCTCTTCTTTGGTTGCCATACCAGGTTTCCTTAATATAAAGGGTTCTGCGTCCGGAAATTTTTCCCGTATCGTTTTTTCTATTGCTCGCTCCAACTCTTCCAGCCGCATTATGCAAAAGGCCGCCGATTTGGTGGTTGGCGGACTACTGCTGGCTCTGTTAAACGTTCCATTGTTTATACCGCCAGATGCAGACGGTGTTATAGTCCTGGAGTCCAGATTGGAGTCTGAACCTCTGCTACTGGTTCGACTGTGCTTGTTACCGGCGACTGCTTGTTTGATACGTCTACTGAGCGATGATGAAGATACAGACGTTTGAGGTGCTGGTGGTTTTTGGGACGGTGGATCAGCTTGAGCTTTTGCTTCTTGCAGTGTGGACTTAGAAGCAACAATCGGGGAATTCGCGGCTGTTGCTTCAGATATGTCGGCCAATGGTGAACATGTAGATGTAGACAGTGATGAAGGTGTGCGATCACGTGAAGAAAGTTCAGCAGCAGAAGATGGTCTCACGATATCAACACCTTGACTTGACCTTCGCTCTTTCTTATTCTTCCCGGTCTTTCGAGAAGTGGCAAAGATGGACAACCTCTTTGCTTTCTCTGACGTTTTCTTTGGCACAGTAGATCTTTCCCACGTTTTCCAACGAGGCTTTCGTTTCTCGTTCCCTTCTTTCAGACTTACTGAAGTAAATACTTCAGAGTCGAGATCTTCCGCCTGCTGCCAGTCCTTACTGGTGCTTTGCTCTTGTGGCTGCCGATTCTTTCCATCTGCGCCCTGGAGATCTTTGTCCTTACCTTTCCTGCTCCCACCAGAGCGAAGAAAATTAAATAAATTGGCAGCTCTGCGCTGAGGGGTTGGAGTTGTTGGGGAAGACGATGAATCATCTGAAGATATGATTTTGAAGGGTGTTGTTGTCATTTTCGGAGACAACGCCCGACGTTGTGGGTGAGGGGAGGTAGGTTTGGGTAGATTTCGATAGTCAGGGAAGAGAGGATGGTCTGATGGCTGTCGTGGTTGTTCTTGATGTTGATGATCTTTTCTGTGGCTGCCTTTGTGGAAAAACGGATGACTGAAGATGTTGTAAGAGGTTTTGGATGGGGATGCAGAAATATCCATACTAGCGTCTGGGTCTGTGTAGGGAGTATAGGAAGAGGCCATAGTTGGACTGTGTCGATCTCTATGAGCCCGAGAGAATACAGGCGTCGAGAGGAGCGGAGTGCTGTAACCGTCTCCATCCATACCTGCTGAAGTTTCCTTCTGAGAACGTGAAGCCGCTGGCGTGACGTGACGTGACCCGCTGCTACTCGCGTTGCTGCGGCGAGATTTGCCACTTCCGTCTTTGTTTCTATCCAGTTGGCTAGAGTAAGCGGATGAGGCTGCTGCCCCCGCGCCTCCCTCCCCTGTACTGCTGACAGAAGCGTGATATCTCTCCGGCCGGGCTATCTCAGGCGGAATGCACGCTTCGAGAGAAAACCCGTCGCGGAAATCTCTGGACGAACTTAGGATCTTAGGATGTTGGAATTGATGATGATGTTGTTCGTGATGAAGTCTGCTCCCTCCAGAGGATGACCAGGACGATGACCCTGCGGCTCCACCCATTTGTTCCAGCTGGGAGATTGTGCAGGAGTCCAGGTATGGGCTGACTGACACGTTCTCTGCTGAGTGAAACACTCCGGACTCAGAATCTTCACCACCTGTCATATGACTAGAGTCATCAAAATCAAAATCATCCTGGTATTTTCCCCTCTTTCTCTGTTTTTCTCTTTCTTTCTCCTCTCGCTTTCTCTTTTGTTTCTCTTCCTTCTCACGCTTTTTATCCTCTTTGGTTTTTGCATCTTTCGCTCGGAGGCTTCCATCAGTCCCGTCAACGTTTGATGCCCCACCTTGTTTGTTCCCCATCCTGGGTTAGTAAGCTGAAGGCGGTCGGTTTAGGTTATGAAGGTAGGCGTGTGATCATATATGACAAATTAGGCTTATATCGAAATTTGTGATGGGTATACATCTCGGAGAATTGAGATGCATTGTTTGTCCAAGTGTTAAAAGCTTTAAAACACGTTTGGAGAATTCTGGCCTTTGAAATCAGTTGCGTGGATAATTAGCTCCCGGCTCTAAATGTCACCATCATAAGATCATTGGACGTTGCATACATTTATATGAGCCAAGTTGACTTACTCAAGGCACTTCGACTTAAAAGCAAAACTCTGTCAACTCAGGAAGTGAATCTCCGTAGGCCAAAGATGTCGAAACGTAGAGGTAATTTCTCCAAAAAGTTAGTATGCACGTGGAAAAAAGGAACCTTTTTACTTGCTCGACTTCTTTAAGTGCTTTTTTGTCTTGTTCAGTTTCCTTAGTTACAGCAAACGCTGTGGCGAAAATATGTATTGTTTCACGTTGTCTTAAATGGTTTCTCTCGGTACAGACAAATTAGTACACAAATTATTTTGTCTTTTCTTGATGTAACTATTATTTTTTTCAAACAAATTACTATGTGTTTTGATTAAAAAGAAGAAAAAAAATTAAAGTTTATGCTTTCATTTTCTACGTATTTGATTCGTCTATGAACTTGATTTGTGAAAAAAAAATTCTTTCAAATCGTAAAGCAAGGAATCCTAAAAAAGAAAAAATGTCCACAGCAGGTCTGTAGAGTGCTGAAGGTAAATATCTACAATCGCTATGATAGTCCAGCTCTAAAACTGCTCTCTGATACATGTACTTAGCAAAGCAGAATCTTACCAACTTGCGTCCAAAGTGTTGAAATGACTGGGTGACTAGTTCTTTGAACTCACTGTGTGTGCGAATTTTCTTTTGCTTTTGATATCGATTGCTCTGTTAAGCAAAATGTTCTGATTTCTACACCGTATTTCAATATACTTTTCAATCGCTGTTTGTGATTTTGTTACTTTCACTTTCAATTATAAAGAATATTATATAGAGTAATTACACTAAACAACGTTCATTAAATAAAATGTAGAACAATGTCAAGTGCCACTCGAAATCTAAAATATTACACAAATGCAGGTGCTTGAAGATCAAACTGTGCAAATAACACAAAGGTATCTTGACTGCACACCACATAAATAGGCGGGTATGCAAAATATATTACTTAGCAGGAAATATAAACGGAAAGGAAGTAATAAGTGTTTACTCAAATTTATATATATACTAGACCAGCTAGAGTGTAGTATTGGTGCTTCTGCAAGGTCGAAAATAGTCAAGACAAATTGTATACAGTGGTTTCTGCACGTTTACGTTGCTCGTTCCTCTTCTTTCTCTTGTCTTTCAATGACGTTCGTGCTTTTGAATTCAGTAGCGAAGCACGCAGGAATCCAGAGGAGCATTCGTTGGAGACAGCAGGGCCAAATTCTTCACCTGAGGATAAAAGAAAATTCATTTTTAAAATTACTACACAGGAAGCCTGAAAAAAAGATTTGATAGCAATATTGGCATCATAAAATAGTTGGCTGCGCTTCTCCACAATACGCGACCGTAAACAACTACAACAACGGAAACAATACCCCCAACCTTTCCACATCCTTTAACTTTGTATTTGCTTCCCCCCCATATCGCAGCCCTTCACTACATACACTGTAAAACAAACATAATATTATAATTTTTAGAATTGCTCCTAAAGTGATACACAAATACTTGCACAAAAAAGACCAGAATCAATATGAATGATTGATTCCTAAATCTCTTTTGAAAGTACTTGAACGTAGCTCATTTCTTCTTCTCCTTCCTTCTATTCCTTATCTTTTTTTTTAATCTTAAATTGTTCTTCATTCTTTATCTTCATCATCGCTTCCTCGTCACTCCTTATCCACTAACTTCGATTCTCATCAACCCTTATTGTTTTTTCTTATCTTATTCCGCTATTTTAAGAAATCTGTAAAAACAAAAAAAAAAAACAAACAAACAATTCACTTAAAGAAATTTCCGGAAGCCATTAATTAAAGATAAATAGATCTTTCTTTATTGTGTTTCACTTTCAGCTCTCTACCATTTCAAAAAAAAAAAAAAGGTTTCCTCTTTTACTCATTGATAAAAAGCGCACCTTACTTTCTTCAGCAACAAAATCAAAACAGGA
>BLXT01007498.1:661584-672125 GCA_019648995.1 Plakobranchus ocellatus | reverse complement strand
TCTTCTTCTTCTTCTTCTTCTTCTTCTTCTTCCTCTTTTTCTCCTCCTCCTCCTCCTTCTCCGGTGAAGGGTGAGGCTAATTTTTTTTAAAGTCGATTTCGACTAGAAACTGAATTTTAAAAATCATATGAATTATCTAAAGAAAAAGAAAAAAATGTTCAAAGGCGGTAAATTTACAACGCCTCGTGTACCATACGGACTGGGGTGCGGATAGAGCCACCCTTCTAAAGCTTTACCTTACCTTAGTCCGGTCCAAGTTGGACTACGGCAGTGTCGTATGGTTCTGCGAAATAACACGTTCTGAGAGCCCTGCACCCTACACATCATCAGGGGCAGAGAGAGAGAGAGAGAGAGAGAGAGAGAGAGAGAGAGAGAGAGAGAGCAAACAAATTAGTGACTATCTAATAGTCCGGTGACTGCCCCAACAACTATCTTATCCTTCGCAGTTATTTCTTTCCCGCCTTTCGCAAACGCCATATGTAATCTCAATTTCTAAGAGTAAGCTTTTCGTAAACCGGCGGTTTTTGTGTGTGTGTGTGTGTTTTGTTTACTTTAGTTTGTTTTGAATTTTCATGCAAAAGACTCACCCTATTCTAGGCCTTGATCACATTTTTTCACGAAAGGTGCGCAAAATGGCAAAAGTTGCATTTTGCGGGAATTACCGCAAAAGCTGCGCGCACGAAAAACTACTGGGACAGAACAACGGGAGGGGACCGTTGGTTTCACCTTCAAGAAATGCCCTCTTTTCTTGGGATTCAGGTTTTGTAGGTACCGCTGCCTGACCCTCTCATCTTAGATGGTGATTTCTCCGTCTCTTGTGGCAATCAGGCATTGTTAATCTTTTCACTTAAGTCCAATGTTGAGGCAAATTTGCAAATTTGTGCAATCCATAAAATAAGAATATCCACACTTAGATCTAGTGCGTGAGTACAAATGTTTTATAATTTTATGTTGACTTAGGCTAAAGGGCGCACCGTACAACACAGTGAGGATGACCCAAGCGTGCCTGACGTAGGCCAAAGGGCAATGGCCTAGTGGTATCATTCATTTTGTCCTTAGTCAATAGATCGACTTAGGCCGTAGGTCGAGTAGAAAATAATTAATCACTGATTAATTTGTTCCAATTTGTTTGTATGAAGAATCCCATAATGGTCAACATCTCGGCACTGGTGGAGGACTGCGGTCCCTACTTTGCCCACCCAAAGAAGTCGGCCATTTCGATTATTTGACGTCAGTAGGTGGGCTTCAAGAGTCTAGATCTAGATATTAAATCTAGATCCAAAATATTGCCTCTTCATTTCGTATGTAGCTGATGGTGTGAGAATGAAATTTTTTTTCAAATTTTCATAATAATAGAGCCAGCCGTATAAGAAACATTAAATCATAAAAAAAGACATATCGAAGTAGTAGTAGTTTGTACACCCATTGGCGTTAAATAATCGAAATGGCCATCCAATTTAGGAGGAAAACTGATAGGGACCGCAGTCCTCCACCAGTGCCAAGATATCGATCTAGATCTAAATCTAAATGCAGATCCTAGATCTAAATTTAGATCTAGATCTATAATCTAGATAATCTAGATCTAGTACTTTTAGTTGCATTTACTTTGATTTAGGCCTAAGTCTGACTTAGACCATAAGGTTAGCACACTGACGATGTGCTCAGTGACCCTTGAGCCTCTGTGACAAAATTGGCAGTTGTGTGTTGAGTCTAGATCTAGAATCGTATCTAGTTGATATTTTGACATAGCCATGTTTATTTGTGTGTGGCGGTTTTTGTGCAACAAGGTTATTCGTCACAAACACAGTGGACCCGTCACATTGGCACAACTCTGACACCACAACAAGTGTGACAAAACATGCAGTTTAAGAATGTTGCAGCACTTAGCCTGGCTCCGCAAAGGTGAGCCTTGCCAACTCTGGAGATTTAGTTTTAACAAATGTTATCTGTTTAGTGGCTGGATCAAGACTGAGGCAGGATACCAACTTCTCACCTATCCTTAGGGTAAGTTAATCTCACGTGTTTATACTGTGATGTCCCATGACATCACAGCACAACCTGAGTGTGTCATGCCCTCTGACATAGAAGGCCATTTACTTTCCTCCACACTCTCCCCCGTCCTTAAGATGCGGTCCCCACCTGAGGTAGAGAAGGTGTGTAGAGGTCATATCTGTGCATGGTGATGACCCCCCAAATACCCTGCCACTGCACTGGCCCTCACCAGGCCACGTGCATGCCTGCCACTACATTGGCCCTGTGCAGGCCTGGGATATTCACGTCCGTGAATGTCCTGGTTCCAGTTGGTATGCCACTTTCTCAACCTACTGAATCCACATCTGTGAATATTCCATAAATCTCTCACTGCTCTTGATGCATCCCCGTGCACTGCTCTGTATGCTGAACCCAGCATCAGTTGCTGCCCATGTTTTGGACTGGGAGGATGAGTTAATCCACCTCTGTGAACCTCCTAACCATAGATACGTTTCCTGTCGCTCCAATTATGACCACGTCTGTGGCCCTTGTCTCCTCTGTGAAGGGCTGGTTGCGGTCGCACATGTGACCTCCTAGACATTTGACTTTGGTCACCCCTGTGGCCTCCATCCCATCTTTGATAAACAGAAATCTTTGCATTCCTATTTTGGTCACTTCTGTAACACGCCGGACTTCTTGATATCTGGTGATGGTTCCCTGTCCCAGCTTTCACGAGACCTCTCGCAGGGGCTTCTTGAAGACTGACGCTGTCCTCACCCTCACGAGACTTCTCGCAGGGGCTCCTTGAACCTTGATGTTGTCATCCATAGCCACCCTCACGAGGCCTCTCGCGGGGGCTCCTTGAGCGCTGTCGTCCTCGTCCATAGCCACCCTCACGAGACCTCTCGCGGGTCTCCTTGAGCACTGTTGTCCTCATCCATAGCCACCCTCACAAGACCTCTCGCGGGGGCTCCTTGAGCGTTGTTGTCATCCATAGCCACCCTCACTAGACCTCTCGCGGGGGCTTCATGGACGTTGCCATCTTCCTCCTCTATTCTCTCCCTCATAAGACATCTCGCAGGGAAGCCTTGGGTCTCCATGAACTGGCAATCCTCCCCCCCATACGCCCAAGACCTCTCGTCTTAGGGGCTTCCTGTATCCCTGCGTTGTCCACCCTATACGGGACCTTTCATTGTGGAGGCTCCTCACCGCATCGATTCCCATGTGCACGAGACCTCTCGCATTGGGAGCTTCTTGGACAGTGCTGCTCCTGTGGATCTCTAACCCCGCATGTACGAGATCTCTCGCCATGGGGGCTTCTTGGACTGTGGCGGCCTTGTTCCTTGCACATACAAGACGGGTTAGACCTTTCATCATACTAGTTTCTGTGACCTCGGCCTCATTCCCAACACGTACAATATCTATTGCCGTGGGGGCTTCTGGTCCTTTGGCGTCCCCCAGAAGTTGTGCAGCTAGCTGCATTTGGGCTATGATGCGCAGGTGATCTCACCACGCTGAATGGTCTTTACTACGCCTCAACGGGTCCAGTGGATCCGATGCATTGGGATTAACCACCCGCTGGGGTTGGTAGGGTGGATCCAACCCATTCAAATTAATCACTTTCTTTGATTGATGCAGTGGGCCCAACCCATTCCTTGGTTGGCCGTATTTCAGATAACTGTCGGGACAACATCTATCATTCCACCTGGCTACGCCTGCATCTGAGAAGCCCATCTCATTCCGTTCTCAAGTACAGATAATGGATTGCTCACCACCGCATGCAATCTCCTGGTATTGCATTCCGGTGATTCCCTCAGACGCCACCAGATCCAATTTCTCTTTGAGTTTCACTTGGTCCGGCAGGTCCAATCCATTAGGGTTGACCACCTTCTGTAATTGGCGTGGTGGGTCTAAGCCATTCGGATTAACCACCCTCTTGTTTGGATTCAGAACCCCCTGTGGGGGACTGTTCTTCGGATGACCCTAGCTAGCCCTCCCTGTCTCATATTTGTCTCCCCCTCCTTTGCTCCTCACTCCTTGGCTCTGCCCCTTGGTGTTCTGGGGTCGGCGTCGGGGCATCTATTCCGACCCTGTTCCGTTTTTTGGGTCCTCAAATCGGACGGATTTAGTGCCGCGCTCGGGGCATTGTGAAATAAAGTGGCCACTGCTGCCACATCTGTAACAGGTTAGGGGGCTTGTGGAACGGGTCTTAGGACTCGGTGAACGACGGCTCCTCTCCAGTTTGTCAATCCTGTCCTCCATCTTCTCTACCCTGAGAGACAAGGAGAACACTTTATTTTAAATCCTGGATGCAAAATTGCTTAGTTTGTCATCCATCATCCTCCTAAGTCGACTCTCCAAGCCAGCCATCATGCTTTCCAGCAGATTCTTTAACTCTGGCTGGTGCGGCTCCGCTTCCCGGCTTCTGCCTGGTGGAGTTACCTCCCGCCTCTCCTGAGGTGACTTAAAGGGCGGCCTGTTCTGGAGGGGAGAGTAGTCCCGCCATTCTCCCCAACTTTCTCTAGGGTTCTGAGGCCTCTCAGCCCTGTTCCGAACAGGGGTTGCATCTCTTCCCCTGTACTCTCGACGTGGTGGAGATCTCTCCTTACTGTAGTCTCGTCGAGAGCGGACAGAGCGGACTGCTGCTTCAGGCGATCTATCCTCCTTTCTGCCATATACAGCCGCATGGTTGAACTGGTACTGGAGGATATACATTGTGGCCTCATCTAGTGACTCTGGACGCATGTTCGCAGCATGGAGTCCCGCTTCTCTATCTGCGCAGCCTGTGCAGAATTTTAGCACCATCTGTTTGATGTCTCACTTCCAGAGACCTGCTCCTGCGTCTTCTTTAAAAGTGCCAAGTGCTAAGTGGTGGAGGCGTTCCGCCCAATCTTCGATTGATTCCTCAATCTGTTGCTTCGCGTTTTGAAACCGGATTAGGGCGGTCTCTCTCAGATGCTTTGAGGCAAACCTTTGCTCCATTCTCTTCATCAACTGACGAAGCGCCATGTACCTATCTTCATGCATCATTAGGGTGTAGTAGTCTATTGCTCTGTCTACTAATATCCGGGTAATCCTTCGCCTCCTTCTCAGAGAACATCTGTTCTCTTACTAATCTCTTAAACTTCATCTCAAATGCCGCCCAGCTTGACTCTCCTGAGTATATTAAGGATTTGGGTGGTTGGGTTCATCATCAGACTCGTCTGAGTCATAACCGTACTGTCTTCCCGAAGTTACGGTTGTGAAGCTGCCCAGTCCTGTGGTGCTCACGGCGTGCTCCCTGTACCGGTCCTCCTGGAACTGGGAATAGTATTGCCTGTGATGGACATTGATGTTGTATCGTGATGCTGGCGAGCCCTCCCGTCGCTCATCAGATGATTCGTGAGCTCTTTCAGCATTCCTTTTGTTGCAGAGGTTCATTGTTCTCTTCATTTCAGAAAGGTCATGACTCCTGTCTGGCTGTCTTTGGACTTCTTGAAAGGTGACTACCTTCTCTATCTCGTGTGAATCCTTTCGCAAGAGATCACATAGGGAGTGTAGCGTAAATGGGCTCTCACCCCTTGTTTTTAAAATTTTATGAGCGGTCTTCTCGCCAACCCCAGGGATTTTTTGTAAATCCTCTACATCACATGTATTGACATTTACTTTCATCCCACTCACTCACGACAAAAATGGCATAGATATGAGACAATATAAAAATAATAAATGCTAATTATCAAAGTAGTATAAATATTACTCGAAGAAAGCAATTAAAGAAATGCCAAATTATTTTTATTCCTTGTTTAACTTGATTGTTTTTTTTTCTTTTAATTTACTCAAAAATAAATTTCAATATAAATTTAAATTACCTATATGGAAAAAACAATTGATTATAGACAATAAATTATTTAATCAAAACAATACCAAATACTCTAGTTCTAAACTAATTCTAGATCAGATGAATTCTAAATCTTGGCCTGATTCAGAAAATATTAGTTAATCTATCAAATTAACAAATCCGGCCACATAAACACCCAGATCCAGATCCGAGTCGATCTGGACCAAGACAAACCAGATTTATTAACTCCTAACACCTATGGAAAAAAAAATACGCAAACTTAACTAATCTAACTAATAAACAATAATAAGTAATAACAATACTAAATTATACTAGGCCCAGATCTAGAATTATTAATCTAGATCTAAACCTGCAAAAGCCTGTGCTGACCAAATGAAATACAAATTTTAATTGAATGCCCAGACTTTCAAGTCACCAGGAGGAAATACTTCAGTGTAACTGGCCTGTACAGATTTTTCCAAAATGTCAATCCCTCTCTCAGAGTGGGTAATTTAAAGGAGCTCAGTGTCTATAGAAATACCTGAGGCTTTGTACAGATTCCTTTTAAAGTTTTTCTCCATATACTCTGTTTGATTTTTAATGGATATTTTTCTTTGTTTGATTTGCTTGAGCATCAGATGGAATTGAAGAGCGTTTTTCCAAAACTCAGTACTTGTAGTTTCTTTGAAAAGTTAGTTATACCCCTTAAAGTAAAATTCATTGCTCCTTTTATATTGTGCACACAATAATCTTTCCAAAACTACGTAAAATCAGTTGCAAATGGGCTTCTGGAACAGGCTGTTTTTCCAAAACTCTTTAGTTGCTGACGTATAAATTTTCCAAAACTCTGTGCTTTCTGCACGCATGCGCACCAGTGCTTTTCCGTGTATTTACTTAGTTTTGGAAAGTTCATACCTCAATCAAGCTAAGCATATAAACAAAGTCCACTGCCACGATGAAACACGAAACTGAGCTTACTGAAGTGTTTTTTTACTCCTGTTACGCACGGACGTGGTAGAAAACGTAATAAAGTGTGGAAGAAAATCATGTAAAAAAACCTAAGGCAGAAGATGTGAAAAAGTTGATGAAGTTTTTTAGAGTACCATAGAGGGCTAAAGGGTTTTATGATGATGTCTTGATGGCAGCTAAGGCTAAGAATAAGGACACTGATAAAAGAGATGACATGTGTAGCTATGATGCGAGTGGAAGTTTTGTGTAAATGCCTACAACAATAGTGAACAATAGGAAAGATGGTTTAGATTACTATCAAGATTTACATGTAATCTTCTTTATTTTTGAGATATGATTTTATGATGACATTGAAACTTGTGTGTACATAGCCCAAGCAAAGATATTTTTAATATTCTTCTCTTGCTTTTTGTTTTGTTCTTTTTGTTCCTAAATAAGAATATGATTGAAAATAAACATTTAAAATGTTCACATATATTTTATCTTCTTAATACATTACATAAATGCCTATGAATGAAAAGTTTAAAAATGGACTGCCAATTTTCCAACATTCCTGCTGTATTTTCGCTGAGTGAAAGTGTTCATGACGCTCCTTGCTATGATGGTAAATGAGGCTAAAAGAAAAAAAATTATGTGTGTAAATGATGCAATTAAAACTACTGGGTAAATAATATGGCAGTGTGAATGAGGGCTTTAAGCAATCATGTCTAACTGTCCTTGTGTGTGTGTGTATGTGTGTGTGTGTGTGTGTTTAATATTAGAAAATTATACAACTTTAAAAAAAAAAAAAAGAAAAAAATTATGCAAAAATGCTCTAAAATACTGAAATGTCTTAAAATTTTAACAAATTATACAGAAATGTATAAAAATGAACAATGAAAATTGTGATTGAAACCCATTCACAAGTCATGTTTTCTTTTTTTCAAGGGAGTGCTATTATTTTAAAAGTACTTTGTACCTTCCACTAACACAAAACAGCTTTAAGCTCATTTAGATAAGTATTAATCAGTTTTCCAAAACTCAATTAAATGATCAAATACTGAGTTTTGGAAAAACCGAATATATTTGCACATAAATCATTTCTAATCAATAAGAGAATGATTTTAATAAATATCTTGTCTTATATATACTCCCTTTGAAGGGGTCATTCTCAATAAGTCAAAACAATGATTATCTACCTCCAAGAATCTTGATTTAATTTTCTCAGTTTTTCAGTACAGTTAAAAATGCAGAGTTTTGGAAAAACGCTCTTCAATTGGAAGCCTATGAGAGAGAATCAATGAACAGAAACCCTGAGATCACCACTTAATGGTGAGTGGGTATACCAATAATCAGTCATTCAATGGTGAAGACTGAATAGAGATATGTAATCGATGCCAAAAACATTGGGATTTTAAATTTTGAAAAAAAAAAGTGAGAAGATGAAAAATAAACCAAAAGAAAAAAATTTTATCCTTTCCTTAACCACTTGAATGCTATGGGGCCGAATTCGACACATATTTGACTTGGCTATTTTAAACTGGCAATAAAAATTCATCATTTATCTAGCCATGTAGTCTTGTTTCCATTACATTCTAGGAATGTAAACAAGTGTGTATGAATGCAGTTAATCAACTTTTTACCAAAAAATTCTGTAAAAATGGATATCGAAGACGAAGGTCTAACCAGTAAAAAGGAGGTGTCTTCTTCAGATGATGAAATCAATTTTGATGGTGATTTTTCATTTATTTCTATTTTTATTTTATCACTAAGAACACCAAAATGAGTTCAACTGTATAAGACGAAAGTATAAAGTTATTAGTTAGGTCTAAATTACTGTTTTAAGATTCTTTTTTCTCAACATTGTACTCCTAGATCTAGATCTGGGTCTACTCTCGAGTTTTAGACAAACCTTTTACTCATGATTTTTCTTTATTTTTCTACCTTGATATATACATGTAATTTTTTTTCTTTTTACTTGAAATAATTTCCCTGCCTTGGTGTAAATATGCTATTTCTTTTTTTATTTTTACTTGAAATAATTTTGTATTACTCTTTCATACTATGAACATCCCATAATTAAAAAAAAAAAATGTCTATTTATTTATATTTGGATTCCTCAAGCATTCACCTTTCATAAAATATGTACTTATAATGGGTTTAGATCAAAGGTAAACTACTAGAAGCATTTTTACACACATACCTTCTGATACATAATGTTACCTAATTATAACTCACCACTCAAGTGGTTAAAGAGTTTAAAATTCTTTTTTTAAAATTCTTACATGCAATGTCTGACTCTTAAGGACTGGGCTTTTTAAAAGCTTCTAAAGTTTGCTTGCTTGCTATAATGTGTAGGCTGTCGTCCTCATATGTCAACATCTGGACATACTCAGCATATGCAATTTCTTTTCTTTTGGTTTTTTTTTTATTTATAATGAAAAGAAAATGTTTGCTATTTTTAATTTTTTTTCTTTATTTTTCTCATTTCAGGAGTTTTGAGACAATGACATCAATTTTTGCTTACAATTAGAATTATGCGAAGACATGTGAAGTCATGATGATGGATTTTTAACATAGAGTTTTCAGTGCGTTTTGGGAGAAGGGATAAAGGAAAGATACAAATTTTTTATCTTCAGCTTATACAGTTCAAATTCTTGAAGTGCTTTGAATAGAAAAGTTAGGTCTACTTAATTAAATCTGAACAGCAAAGGAAACTGTACATTATCATCACTTTTACCTGTCATACTGCTTCAAAATGAGATTCTGCAGTCAGCTGGGACTCTTGCTGTGGAAGAACTGGATTCTGCAAAAACGTACAATGTGTGTTAGTATTTTTGAAATCATTCTTCCGGTCTTCTTTTCTCTTTTGATTGTTTTGCTTCGAACGGTTGTCAAGATCATTGATGTTAGAGACCCAACATATTACAGACACATTTCTGTTGTTTCCGAATTCTTTATTGCTTTTGGCCAAGATGCAATAATTGTAGGATATTATCCTAACACTTCAGAGACAAATATTGTTATGCAGACAGTCCAGTTGATGTACAATAACCAGTCATGGGTTTCTTCAGGAGGCCTAAATCGTAAGTTGCAAATTTAATTGAGTTTATTTTGCATTTGAAATTTTTACTGATCATTTAATCCTTACATTTTATCACAGCTTTTTGCATTTACATGTGATAAATTGAAGATGAATTGACCTACAAAGATCAGCATAAAAGTATAATTATAATTCATCCCTTTATTCATACTACAAATGGATAGAAGGTGCGGTTTTCTACTTGGATGGGAATTCACTACACACACTTCAGCTCTTTCCCTTAGAGCATTATAATAATGTATTTCTAAATTATTTTTTTTTCAAGGCTGCATTGAATTCCTCCTGTCCCACCCAGTAGTTGGCCTTAAGATATAATATGTGAAGCGTTCTTTCAAACCGGGGCATAAGGTATCCTGGCCTATTTTGAGATATTGCTGTGTAAAGTTAACTCTCAATGGCACCAACATAGAGATTTCGATCACCTGTGATCAATGCCACGCCCACATTCTCTGCGGCCCAAATGAAGCCCTTTTGTAAAAATTAATGGACTTTTGAATATTTTCTATTGAAAGATAAGATATTCTGAAACCTAAAAAGATGTATTTTGATACTATATTCAATAAAAATATAATAAACAAGCTAATTAAAAATGCACATTTAGCCCCGAGCATTGTTTTGTTTCCTTCCGCCATCTTACATTTTTCTGTACACAGTATTTTGTTACTGCTTATCGATTTTCATCTACATTTTACAAATTTATAC
>BLXT01007498.1:583760-607239 GCA_019648995.1 Plakobranchus ocellatus | reverse complement strand
GAAGCGACAAAGGACAGGAAAAAGTGGAGGACCATGATCGCCAACGCTGTAAAGCAAGGCACCTGATGATGATGATGATAGAAATTTTTCCACACAGAGAGGTGAGTAGTTTTCACCCCCATAGACTATGGTCTTCATTTAAAATTAATCATTCAAAAACGCAACTCGATTGATTTTGTGAGACTGCCAGACAATTGGTGTATGTATCCGGCTTATTTTGAAATGAGATGGCTGTCCTTGAACTTCTTGTACTTATATAACTCAGGTCTATTGATAAATTACAATGATAATGTAATCAACATAATTGATTAGGGGTCTTTGGAAAAAAAAATTAAATCTGTACATTAACGTAGCCTTTTTTAAACATAATTTTAAGTATTTGCAATAAACTAAGTTTGCTTGACTGGTTCCAGGCATCACCACTTTATATTTTTTTCTGGAAAGGTTTTCAGCAAATTATCCTCAGAAGAATAAAAGACCCAAGAGATGAAAAATTTAGGGATAACAAGTCAAATTTTAGAGAAACAGCTGATATTCACTCAAACAGCAGTTTTAGGCATTGTTGTCAGTAAGCCTTGGAAGTTGGAGAGATATCACAGCATTCGTGAGAAATTAGTTAAAAGTGTGAAATCATTTTATGACGAGCAGACAATTGGGTTTTAATTAGGGTTAGCTTCTGGAATCTCTTCAGGTTCAGCCAGTGTGACACTTCCTTTCCGTCTCTGCTATTGAAAGTCAGGCACACTAAGTAGTATTTAATAAGCCTCATGGCAATAACCCTCTGACCCCTCTCCACAAAAAAGCCTTGCACGGAGGCAGCTCGTGGGGCTGCCTCTGTTGCCAGCAAAAGGAAGGCGAAGGACCTTCCTACTCTAATGAGCGTATCTCCCTTTGCAGGCTGGTCACCATTAAAAAAATTTTTGATGATCAGCTCCAAAGGATCTGCAAAGGTGGCCGACAGGTCACCTTTTAAGATCCACAGGGAGTTGAAGTCAATTCTGGGCGACGGGACCATCGAGGTCACCAAACTTGGTAGTGGTGACCTCATGGTCGAGCTAAAGTCGAACGACCAGGCAAAGAAGCTGGGAGCAATGGCGACGTTCCTAGACATCCCTGTGACTGTCAGTCCTCACAAGAGTCTGAACAGTTCCAAGGGAGTGATTCGCAGTCGTGATCTATGGTGTTGCTCGGAGGAGGAGATGGTGGAGGAGCTGAGTGGCGTCACTCACGCTCGGCGCATCAAGAACAAGCCATTCTTTGCTACAAAGCTGCGTTTTAGCAAGCTTGTAAGGCAGTTGTTGTTGAAATCCATAAAACGATTTCAATGCGAACGTCTGCTAGTGCTGTCAAATCTCAGCTTCGAATGAAGCCGGCAGCGTTCCTCAAGGATGGCGGCAGAAGTGCCCCTTCTGCCCCGCCCAAGGGGGAAAAAGCCCAGAAGGATTTCTCTGGCTCCCAGTCCCCAGGGAGCAGCAGAAACTGAAGTACCATCCAAGCGCAGGGCCGAAAAGTCCAAAAGACAGGAGGCCCCTAGGGAAACTGTCAATTGTTTTGCGCCTCTGGCGATGGATGCTGAGGATACGATAATCTCAATCTGGGGGGATTCCTGCACCCCCAGCTCCCCGAGGGCCTCCGCCTCCCCTATGGAGTGCCCTCCCTCCCCCTCCAAATCCTGCCCCCCCACCTCCAGCAGTGAAACCCCAAGGTCCTCTGCCTTCCCCCTCGCCTCCCTACCCCTTCACCCCCGAAAGTCCAGGTGACGGAGATGGTGAAGGCTACTAAAAAGATAAAAGGCCTGGGGGGCCAGCCAAAGGGTGGCCTGCCAAGCAATAAATAGTCTGTGTTAATGGATACCGTGGTTCAATGGAACATTCACGGTTTTAGGAGCAATTTCAAAGAACTGAAGCTACTGCTGAATCGATCGCAATCGGCTGTTGTGGCCCTGCAAGAATGCAGGCTTGGGGAGGGGCAGTTTCCACCCCGGGGTTACACTCTGCTTCTTGCGCAGGGTAAGTCCACCGGGGGCGAGGCGGCCCTACTCATCAGAAACTAAATTTATTACGTGTCGTGGGCCATACGGACTGGGGTGCAGGTAGAGCCACCCTTCTAAGGCTTTACCGCACCCTAGTTTGGTCCAAGTTGGACTATGGCAGTGTCATATATGGTTCTGCGAAAAAACACGTTCTGAGGCCCCTGGACCCTATACATCATCAGGGCCTTCGTATTGCCCTCGGGGCCTTCAGAACGACACATATTAAAAGCTTGTACGCAGAGGCTGGGGAGCCCTCTCTCGAGCATCGGCGTATGAAGCTAGCTTTTAAGTATGTATTGAAACTAAAATCATTGCCTCGTAATCCGTGCCACGATGTTGTATTAGAAGCTCCGTTGTCTGACTTTTCTGCTGGTGCAGGGTCAGAACCCAATCTTGTCGCTAATACTTTTGAGCATTTTAAGAATGCCAACATCAGCCTAAATATTATTGATAACTTAAATGTCCAGTGCCCCCCACCTTGGGGGGAGCACAACATTAATGTTGATATTTCTCTAACGAAACAAAATAAAGAAAATATCAGTGAAGTCGCTTATCAAAAAGAATTTTTTAGAATTAAGGAAACATTTTCAAACCATTATGCTGTTTTTACTGACGGCCCTAAACTGGAGGAAAAGGTTGCGGCCGCAGCCTTTTTTCCGGAAAACCCAGACCGCTCGAAGGCAACTCGCCTAAGAGACGGGGCATCTGTCTTCAGTGCTGAGCTAGAGGGAATAGCTCTCGCGCTCACAGAAATTAAAAATCTTGCTAAATACCACAAAAACTTTGTTATCTACAGTGACAGCCTGTCGGCCTTACAGGCTATCCAAAGCAAAAATTTCAAAGTATAGATATCAGGCGCCTGTACAATTTAATCCGAAAATTCCCACCCTATGTTCACATGTCTTTTGTCTGGATTCCTGCTCATGTAGGCATCCAAGGGAATGAGAATGTGGACAAACTCGCCAAAGTGGCCCTAAATAGAGCATCATGCTCAGGAAAACTAATTTGCTGGTCGGATTTAAAACCCAAAATAAACACTTACATCAACTCCGTCTGGCAAAAGGATTGGGATGCTGAGGGAGCAAACAAGCTCCACAAAGTGCTCCCCATCTTGGGTGAAGACCACCGGAGAGGCAAAGAAGCCGGTAGAAAACTGGAGACGGCAATGTGTAGGCTTCGGGTGGGCCACATGTGGCTCACCCAGAGCTACCTTTTAAAAAATGAAGAACCTTTTTGTTATGCCTGTGACAGCCTTTACACTGTCCAGCATATTTTAATTGAATGCCCAGACTTTCAGGACACCAGGAGGAAATACTTCAGTGTAACTGACCTGTACAGACTTTTCCAAGAGGTCAATCCCTCTCGCATAGCGGGTTACTTAAAGGACCTCGGTGTCTATGGAAATATCTGAGGCTTTGTACAGATTCCTTTTAAAGTTTTTCTTCATATACTCCGTTGGATTTTTAATGCTTTTCTATCTTTGTTTTAATTTGCTTGAGCATCTGACGGAAGCCTACAAGAAAGACTGAGTGAATAGAAACCCTGAGATCACCGCTTAATGGTGGGCTGGGTATACCAATAATCAATCAATCATGGCAATAACCATAGGATCTGGACTCTCCAGATGGCCTTGCCTTGTTATACTCTAACGAATAGAGGCAATGAAAAACGGATGACCTCAATCATTTATCTACAGAGAAGTGTTGACCTTTGCATCCATAAACAAAAGTTTAAAGCGTTAAAGTATTGCAAAAGAATAGACAAATCAATTAGATTAAAAACCAGTTGGAGTCATAGTTACTCTTTTTATCTATGTTTTAGGAATGTTTGTACATGCGACTGTCACAATTGATAGTGAGCCTCTAAAATATACAGTTTTCGATTTTTTGCTATGAAGGAGGCCAGGTGTAATGACATACAGGGTCTGGTGACCTATTTTAAAAGGATAAATCCAGCGCCAAAAGTTTTGAAAAACACGAGTTTTATATAAAAATTAAGTTTTTAAAACTCAAACGCAAAGTGAATACTACTGTATGGATTTGAGACCTTGTAGACCACAATAATAGCCATGCCTATGGAAACTGGAAATCTGTGAGATGAAATAGCAAAACAAAATTAAAAAAAAAAAAAATGAAATAAGGATAAATTGGGTAAGAAAAGGGCAGAGCATCAGTCATTGGAAAGGGAAATGAGATTGCAGAAATGTCACTGGATTGGACACCCTCTTCAAAAACCCTAAAACATCATCAAAGTACTGCAGAGAAAAAGAGGCAGGGATGAGCCACCTGAGATCTAGAAATTTCTCAAACTCACGTAGTATTTTGATATTTTTCAGACATAATGAACTAAAACGATCAATGAAGTTTTAAATGGAATGTTTTTTTTTTCTTTTTTACTTGAACAGAGGTTTCTAATATTTTCAGTATCCCCCACACTTTTCAATGAATTTTGAAGAAGTGAGTAGCAGTTTAAAATTGAGATGCCATTTATGTCACTTTACCTAAACCATCCACCCCAACCTTCCTTCACCCTTGTTTTTTTTCTTGTTAACAATATAGAGTTGGTGAGAGTAGTGTTGAAGATGATGAACTTCCAATAGGAGACAAAAATGTTTCAAGATCAGAGGGGTCTGTCAAAACTAGTGTCGCAACTGAATCGGTGGGTACCACCATTGAAAATGAGGAAGAAAAACAGCTGTCTGGGTCTGAAGTAGACTCCTCAACTGAAGAAGAGAGGGCCTCAACCGTAACATACTATGAGCAGGTGAACATGGCTGAAAAGGATATAATGTGTAAGTACAAATACAGCCAGTGCATTTCGGGTTTTTATGAGCCTATTTTTTGCGTCTTTGTTCTTGTATCATTGTCAGACCTGCTATTCCTACCAATTTAATCGGTTGTCTACCAATTTTTTTCTTTAAATTTGGGAAAATACCAGTTGCTTGTTGTGCAGATTTTCATTTTTGTTTTGGTGCAAGCCATTAGGACTTAGTGGAACATTTAATATTTTAAATTGAGGATCTTTGTCCAACTTATCTAATTGCCCGGAAGGTTTTTTTTAAGCAGAATCTTATTAAACTAGATTTGTTAATCATCCTACATACAGACCTGACAACTTTCCTTTTTCACCTCAAAAAAATCGATGAAGCCCTATAAATTCCAGTTTCCGGGCTGCCGTGCTGAAAGGCAAGAAAAAAAAAATATCTTGTTTTATCCTTTGGTTCCATCAGAAAACAACCGATGTGTACTCTTTACCTGTTTAAATAGCATTAAACATTTTTAAATTGTTATCAATATAATTATAGCCCAAGATCCAATTTGTGGTCCATAATGTTCATTCAACATCCTATGTAAAGAGACCGAGGAAGTTGTGTCAGATATGCCAACATTATGCTTTAGGCATAATTCAACACGCCAACGTGGAAAATCTCTTCTGTTCTAGTTCATTTTGTGCGATTTTCTTTCCATCCACATAATACAAAAATCCAGTGTTGATCAGCATTTTCAAACTCCAAGTTCTGAGAGGCAGCATAGGTGCCCAGCAGTAACAGAGCGATGTCTAATTTCAGGCACCTTCTGAGTAATGAACCATTGTGTCAGCATGGGATGACTGTTATAAAAGTTCTTAAGGAAATATAATTATTTAAGCTAAACACATTAGGGGCGAGGAAGGTCAAGTAGATAGGGATAGACACACTTGTTTTTTAAAGGTGGAATTTTGTTAATAATTAATAGCACAAGAAAATGATTGCATGGAAGGAGTGGGGCTATTCTATATCAAGAAAAAATGTTTAAAAAAAAGAATTGAAGCCAGTGAATTCCTGAAGAATACAGTTTTATGAGCAGGATTGTGAAGTATTGGTGGCACAATGGCATGAGAATTGTCCCTGAAATCTGCAGGGATTTCCCTATTCGGGATTTGAGTTTGAGCTTTCCAGCAATATCTCGCTTGACTGCAGTGTTAAAGCCTATGATCACCTGATGGTGGACAGGCTATAAAAAGAAACTTAGCATGTCCTTCTTAAAACTGACAAAAGTGACCATTGCTCACTATTGTGCCCCAATTAAGGGGGCTGATATGACGAAAGAAATGAAAGAGACAGTCAAAGAGTTAAGGGTAATAGAGGCCATGCTGAATGAAGATTCTATATTAAGTGCTAAGTGCCTTGCAGAATACTTCAACAAAGTCTACATGTGAGAGGAAGTACCACATGCAACCTTTGAACATAAAACCAATGAATACTTTCTAAAGCTAAAGTGATGATCATTAGATCAATCTTACTGAAAGCTTGCAAGGGTTGGAAACATAAAGATTTGGAGGGGATATGTCTAATAGAATCCTAGAAGCATGAGGTTACCAGGAAGGAAATATTGTCCATGGCAGGAATAAATTGTATATTGGAGAAGGTCTAGAAGATTTGCTGAAAATGGCTGAGTCACAGTAAATGGAAAATGGCTTCATTTTATTGCCCTAAACCAGACTACTTAATGCATGAGAAAAGAGGTCTGACCAAGTGATGTATGGAAGAATGCAGAGCTTGATTAGCAGACGAGGGCTGGCAAAACAATGGTGATTTAAATGGCTGGCATAAGACAGGGTGAAATGAAGAAAATTTTTTGCAGCCCCATGCTCCAGGGGCCGATTTTATGAGAGGGTGGTAAGTTACTTCTGGAGTTTCTACTTGTTCGGAAATTCTAACACCGCAGTTGGACTTACGCTTGTGCCCGTTTAATGAACAAAATTAATCCAAGAGTATCCTACTACGAGAGTATTTTCTTTTGGGTGTAATTTTAGGCACAATTTATTTTTATCTCCGTGGGTATATCTGATTTTAAAATTGCAATTTGGGAATATCAGTAAATTGAAGAGATGCAAAAAGGAAAAACATTGTGAAAGTTGCTAAAATAACTGTAATAAATCTAGTTTGGTCATATTTTATGTAAAAAGAAATAAAGAAATATATGTTTTTGTTTATTATTACTACATCTAAGGACATAGATCAAGATTTTTAAATGATTGAGATTTTTGCATCATTATTTCTTGTAGATGTAATACATTTGCTGTAATTTTTGGTTTCCTTTTTCTTTTAATTTTTCTTCTCCCACCTTTGATACATATGTGTCAAAAAAAAAAAAGCAACAAACTTTTGTGCTTGTCTACATTAACTTTTTTTTAGCACATAGTAAAAACCGCTTTTTAAATACAAATTCAGGACTATTCGACCGTAGCGTAAAAGTTTTGATATATATATTTTTTAAATTCTTTAGATCCAATTTTTTTGCTTTTTCATTCAAGGCAAGACTACTTTCCATAAAATTTTTTTGCATGGGAACTGTCGTACTTAATAACAAGTAGGCCTTCCATTACCAGTAGCCTATATTACTATCATTATTTTTGGTATCAACCACAAGTCTTGGTGCTATTATAAGAGTTAGGTACTTTTAATTATTTATTTATATTTATAAAGAGCTTCTAAGAATGAAACAACATTTCTTTTTTTTTACTATCGTGGTCTCAATACAATTGTTCTTTAAGTGTCTAGACACAGTTGTAGCTAAAAAAAAAGTCCCTGTAAGACCTAACTGAAAAAAAGAATAAGAAATATACTTTGAAGTTGAGAATTTATAGTGTTGCATATTTCAATGTTCTGTTAGCTTTTAGCACACAAAGAGACATTCTGTGTCATATAAGAAATCTGCAAAAATGGTAAATAAACTAAAACTGCCTAGTTGGGACTGTTACAGAATATATTTGGAAAAATCAGGTTACCAGTTGAAAAGAATCATGATTGACTCAAGGTTTCAAATATTTCAGAGAAAGTTCAAATTTAAAATATAAAAAATTTTGTTTTAATATGGCAAGACCATATGAACTTATTAAGGCGTATTTAAAACTAGGAATCATTACCAGTCAAAAGAAATTGCAAAAGGCTCACATTAAAAGAAGCAAAGAGAAAATGAAAGAAATGTCCGTTGAAAAATAGCTATGGTTTCTTTGCCATGCTAAAAAATTAAAAATGTATGTCACTTGAAAAGAATACAAACCTTCATCAGATTTTAAGCATATCGAACGTTTACTTATTTATAGATTTAAACTTTGCTCTGAAATTAAATAGGGGCTTGATAATTTATTTTGTAGCCTTAAAAAAACTTTTCTTAAAATCTGAAAGAGGCTAAATGGGTGCATCTGTTTAAAAAAAGATATTTTGAAATGTTGATAATTTGCCACATAAAGTTCCATCCCAAATCTTATGTCTTTCTAAAAAAAAAAATTATATATGATTGTGTCACTGACTCAATCCTTACAGATTCATTCAAAGCTGCATTTCTTGAAATCACTATAAAAATAGTCTTTGCTTCAGAAAAGTAAGAATCTATAGCTAGATCCAAATTAATTTTGGTCTCTCAATTTTTTCAAAACTTCTCCATTGAAAAATTACATTGAAGTCTCTTTCATTGTTTTTCTGGGTCCAAAAAACATTGAGAAGGGACGTTGAGTTATACAGTCTGATTTAAGAAGGACTATCTAAAAGGATTGAAAACTTTTTCTGGTAGATTTCTGTAAAATATACTCCCAATTAAATGTAATCCCAATTACTCACAGCAGTAACAATTGCAGTGTAGACAACACAAAGCCATAGCCACATCCTATGGCAAACATTTAATGAGCAATGGAGTCTCCTGCAATTAAGGAAAAAAAATGAATTGATCATTAGTTTTTGTGTTTCTAATTTTAGAGACAACCACCACTTTATATGGTAGGTTCAATAACTAAAGGGTGAATCTCCCAGAAAAAAAAAAATAAAAAATAAAAACGATAGATACTGTAGAGACTCATTACAACAAAAATGGCCAAACTGAAATGATTGGTTACGCCAAAAAAGAATATTTTAGCCAGAATGTTGTATACTTTTATTTCATCCCCTATAAAACCGATCTTTAAAACCGAGAATCTGCTTAAAGCAGAGTAAAAGCTATGGTTTCATAAATTTTGGTATGAAAGGATTCCATTGTAATTCAGAGTTTACTTTCATTTCTCAACTTTCCTCAAAGCTGTTCCACAAATGACTTAGGCTAGAACAATAGATGATTGAATGCAAATCGAAATCCAAATTCATCTCACTTAAAAACATAAAAATTGACATCATTTTATTTACTTGTATGCAGAGATTTTATGGCATGTTTATGAAAACTTTTCATACAGACAAATGAGCCTTTTATACCCTTCTTGTGTTGGATTTTCAGTTATATTTAATTACTGTTTTGTAAGTCTGCAACTCATCTAAGTTTTATTACTAGTCTTGGGTGGCTTAAATTGTGTAAACAATAATGTTGATAAAATAAGATATTTTTTTTCAATTATTAAATAAGTTTAGACCCTTTTCAAAGGGAATCAGTTACATCGAAGAACTTTTAAAATATTTGATTTTTAATTTAAGTCATAGCTTGTTGAAAGTCATTTTCCAGAGTATAAGAGTTTAAAAAAATGATTTCAATGAATTCTATTTAAAAAAGCTTTTAACAATGACTTTCAATTGAGATGAAAATACATAAAGCCAGCATGTAACTCCCACATTTGTAGACAGTCTGGGAGCTCTGATATTACTATTTTTACTTTAAAGCATCTGACCCTGAAAAAATAGATGTACAATCAAAAGAACAGGAAAAATTATTTAAAATAGATTGAATATCACGATTCTGAAAATAGAGAAAATCAAACAAACTCCACTAAACCATATGGCATTCTTTTAAATAATTGTATTCTCTTTTTCTGTTTTTTGCAAAAGTTTTTGGGCATCAGAGACAAAAGCAGAATAGAACTTTAAAAACAAATTTATAAATGAATACTGGCACTGCATTAAAAAAAGGTGTGGGCATTAATAGCAAAGCATATAGAATTAGCTTAGATTTAAAGTTACACTGAGGTGACTAAATTATTCACATCTCAAGAATTAATTCTAAAACGTATAAAAAATCTACTGAAAAAACCCAAACTACAGTAGGAAGAAACTCTTTGGGAGCTAGGTAGCAGGGAGTTTTCAGAGAAGAAACCCCTCTCATAGCAAGTGTTTCGGCCCTGTAACTTCTGACACTCTAAGGGGGCTGGGCCACATCTAGGTCACGACTCCCAGATGCCTCCCTGCTACCAACTTTTTTTTTCCACCTGGGTTGCTTGCCAGGGATTCGAACCCATGTTCCTCATATTGAACTGGTTACAAATCTGGCGTCTAACCACTTTGGCCAACTGGCTGCCCTGTCATTAGAGTATTTTTAAACCTTATGAAGCAACCTTTCATTCCTTCTGCTCCATATCCAGCGAGAACTGTTCTCAGCTGTTTCTGCTAGTAGCCTTAGGGCTACTACAGGCATCATCTGATTCAATGTTTCTCAAGAAAATACTCAATCAAAATCAGCTTATAAAATTTCCTAAGTATCATATTTCTTTTGTTTTTCCTCTCTACAATATATGAGACAGATTTTGGTACCTACAAAAAGGCACACATGTATTTTCTAGCAATGCTTGAGATAAACATCTTAGATTTAGTGTTAGAAACAAAAGGCTCTTATGTGGATTCGAATATAACATATAGGGCTACATGCTTATTTTCTACAAATAAACCTTCGAAACCTTTTGCAAAAAGTTTTCCTTGTACAATGTATTTCCACAGTGAATGAAGGAAGCATGTTGACTGAAAGAAAAAAAAACAAAAAAAGTGTTACTCAATTTTCATCTTTTCATAAAAAAAAAGATTCACTGATATTGCAGAATACATACCTTGATTTGAATGTTCATGATATTTAGACTGAAAGTAATTTGCAAAAATGCATAAATGTATTCTTTTCATGCTCAGCATTTTTTTTTAATATTTATACTCCATTGGGCTTTATATTTTAAAAATATCTAGACAAAAGTAACTCATTTTATATTTTTATACTTTATTAATTCGTACATATTTGATTTTTTTAAAATAGTTTAACTGTTTCTATATTAATGCTCCTTAGGCCTATAGTTAAATGTTTCAAAGATCCAAATAAGTTTTAATCTTTTATTCCAAGGTCCTCCTATGCGGTAATCTTTCAAGATGCAAAGCTGAAATTTGTAACTGTAATGTTTTTTTAGCTTAACTCTGCTTTATCTCTCCAAGGAGAGATTTAATTTTGCATATATTGGCGAATTGAAGGAATTAAAATAATCATGATTAAATTTCACTTTTTAAAAAAATTCAACAAAGGCAATTTGCCATTGTTTTCCCTGCTATTTTGCTCTCATACCGTCTAGGTTTAGGTTAAATTTATTGATATTTTGTTATTTCTAGAAAGATCGATGTTTCCGCTGAAAAATTGTGAGACAGTCTCAGGGTTTGAGACTGATTCTTACTATTTTTGTGTTTTGAAAGCTGCCACTAAGCATAACTTCAGTGCAAGTAGGGTAGGCAAGATCTACTAGACATAACGCCACTGGACTTTAACAATATCAGATTTTTTAAAGTCTCCTTGGCACCGTTACATAGAGAAGTTAAATTAGGCTGAGTAAAATACTTTTAGATTATCCATTTATAAAAAAATAAATGTTGATGCTGCAGTTCCTTAGTTTTGAATCGACGAAACGGCAACCATTTTGATTAAGAATTATGAGGCATTTGCTCTGGCATGGGCTAAGCGAATGTACGCCCGGAGTTATTTAGCACAAATATATGGGCAAGATAAGCCAGGTAAATGCTACGCCCGCGTCTCATAAAATCAGCCCCAGAAAGTTACTCCTGCATCCTAGCAAACTGCGCCCGAAATAGTAAATACTCCCAAGTATCTTGCTCTCATAAAGTCGGCCTCAGAAAAGCACAAACACACACACACAAACAAGATGAAGAATATAAGTGCGTGTGTTAGTGTCATCATTATGGAGGAATTTTGTCTCTATACAGTTTTCACTTTAGTTTTTTGAAGTGCCAAAAAGTGGAAAGAATGATTGCAAAATAGCCTTATAAACATTTTTTAAAGCACCCTTGTTAAAGCGGAAAAAAACATTTCTTAATCCTAAGCTTGAGTTTATTTAGTTAATCTGATGTAATACTTTCTGATCCATAAGACATGGTTTTGCATATTTACAATCAACATGTGAAGTTTTTGTCCTGTGTTTAATTTTAGTGTTCAACAAAGTTTTGTCTCTATTCGCTAGGACATAAAATAATATAAAGCATTATAACTAAAAAGAAAGACCATGATTAAGTCTTTATACAAACATTGTTTCTTGAATTGGGTTGAAAAAAAAACAAACTAAATCAGACAATATGATGGAGTCTTAAAGATGATTATTTATTCTCTGGATAAAGGAAAAAAATTACAGGCATTTTACTTGTTATTATTTCATTGATTATACAGTTTGTAAGTAGCACTTAAATATGGTCCAATTTTTTGTATAGTGCTAACAGATTGACATATATACTTTTTGTCTCTAAAGCCTTCAACAAGGGATTTGTCAAAATCACTGGAATGTCTTTAAATCTGGCCATCATCCGTGCACTGCTTGTGAAGAAAGCTATTCTCACATGGCGTAACCGTGTAGTCACATTGGCCCAGCTGCTTTTGCCTGTAATCTTTACCGCTCTTGGACTCGCGACAGACGTGGGACGCTCTGTAGCTCAGATGATTGAGCCACCCTTGATCCTAAATTTAGAACCATTTGGACAGACTTACATACCCTTTACTGTAGGACTGAACGCTACTCCAGCGCACCAACAGTTTGCTGATCTATACAAAACACAGTTTGGTAGCTCAGAGAATTTAGAGGAGTTTCAAATAGGGAAACCCCCTGTAAGTAACAGTTGAAAATCATGGGAGGGGGAGGAAGGGGCGGGCTGGAGGAGTTTTAGAGGTTAAGAGCCAGGGGAGGTATTGTCTCTTGATATTGGTGAAAAGTTAAAAGGTAAATGGATGCTTATTCTTACCATATATTCATTCATTTTTGTTATCATTTTAGCAGACTTATATGCATATAAATGTCGTCATATCTACCAACAATTGATTATTTACGAGGTGTTTCAAAAGCTTTTGTTTGATTGTGAAGAAATTGAGATACAACTTTGAAATTGTGCTAAATATGCTAACATTGTTTGCTGTAGCTTCCAAATTTTTAAGTTCTATGCAACAATTATTTTTCAGTACAAGACATTTGATAACTACACATTAAGAAGAGCATCCCAACTAGGCCTATCCACCTTCAACAGAAAAGTGATTATTGGTATGAGTGTGATTGACCCTACTGGATCTGAGACATCTGCTGCAGTGGCTTTCTATAATGGTCATCCTTACCATTCACGGGGCATTGCTGTAAGAATTTGTAACCTGTTCAAAATTGTTTAACTCTTATGGATCAACTGTTAAAAAAGTCTAGCTTACTGCAGACTAATCCTTAGTTAATTGTCAAATGTATATGTAAGATTTATGATTCACCTTATAAAAGTGAGTATTGAAAGGAGGCTATGCTATGTCGCTCTGATTTTCAGAATGAACTTCTTGCTTTTTAATAACGAAAACTACTGCTAATCTCTGAAAAGAGACTTTGCTTAGATGCTGGGCAAATCAAGAAGTAGATGAACAGCAGCTCTTGTCTGAGTCAGTGTAAATTTTTGGGTAATTTAACTGCTAGCTATGACCTGGGGTCATAGATTTTCACTAAAACAGAGATTACATAAGTTTAATGACGGCAAAGAAAAACACCAAATTTATCTTTTTATAGATTTTTAATGGCTAACATCTAGTCATATTTTTAATTTTATATTCAGAAAAAATATTTTTACATTTTAATGAAAAAAAAATTTGCCAACAGATTTTTCTGAAACTTAAACAGTATTAAGATACAACATTTAGCTTTATTCTCACAAATATTGGTATTGTCGGCACAAATTATCTTCATAGTGGACAACTTCGTAATCCATACATCCGATAATTTAATAGCAGCAGTAGAGTCATTTTATCACATAATGTAACAGAAAACATGTAATTACACTCTTCAATACCCACACACCCAGATAAAAATTTAAAAAAAGGCTGTAGTTTTAAACTGAATTACAGTGTTTCAAATCAGGTGTCACTTGAGAAAGGTTAATGTATGTAAAAAGTAAAGTGGGTCCCATGCTTAGTCTAAGCGTCGGGGAACCAGGAGTAGGGTCCTGATTGTTCTTAGCATACGGCATTTTGAGGTAGTTTGCCATTGCTTTCCTCGCCGCCTTTACTTTCGCCGGATCTTAAGAGATCTAGCTACCCATTTAGTGCTGGGTGGTATGTAGAGTGGTATAAAAATAAAAAATGAAAACTTTTATGTATGGCATCTTAATTACAGTTTGGAGCCTTGTAAATCTGGTGCTGCTTGGAGTAAATGTGCTGTTAAAGTGTGTTTTAGTCAATCTTGATCATTAACTGTTCCATAAGCCTTAACTTTTTTTAAGAATGATATCACTTGATGGTTCTTTTCTGTCCCTTGTTCCCCTAGTAATCCTTATCCAAACTTGTGCAGTGTGATGAGTAGGATGCAATGGTGCTCTAGCAGTTGTTGTTTAGGAATGATTTTTTTGGAAAATAGTTTCCTGTTCACTGTCATATAGGTGTCTATTAATGATTGTGATTGTGAAGAAGTAGTTTGTCCTACAGGTTTTGTGTGAGAGATGGCTTTGTGGACTTTACTAAGATGTTCATTGAGGTTATTAAAAACTTAAATGTAAAGTAAAAGCTTCATTTAAAATCATGGGGTTATTGTGCATTCTTGTGAGGTCCCTGTAGACAGAGGACTGGAGATATTTATGACAGTGGTTTCCTATGGATGAATGACTGTTATATGCCTGTGGTGTTATTCTGACCTTGTTTAGAACTGTGTTCTAATGATGATGCAATTGGCCCTGCCCTAGGTTTGAGATCTGTATGTGAAAGATAAGAGAGGAGGTTTTCTGTTATGTGTATTTGTAGTGTGTACTTATCTATATCATCCCTGATTTTACTAAATGTTAAACAGCCTTCCTCAAATTTTAACCTCTCTTGCAAATTTTGAAACAACTCCATTTTGCCCCATAATTTTTAACATTTTTCCCCCAAAGGTAACAAAAATACATCTGCCTTACTAGCTATTTTAGTGTCTAACCTGTATGCAGCATCTTCTAATAATTTGTGATGTTTCAAAACTATACCTAGTAAAATGAGCAAATAAGGTAAACTGACTCTATCTAACTCTATGTCTATCATTTGTCTGTGTTGTGAATTTGAAAACAAAGCAACATCTTTTTTTTTTCCTTCACAAAGCTACATAAAGGATTTATTGTCGGCAACTAAGCTTGCTAGTGACCTGGGTTGAAGCATAGCTCCATGTAGCATCAGGCACCACAGACAAGAAAAGGTGCCATATCTTGCACATAAAATCATAGTCACCATTCAGAAAGATTTTGATGTTTTTGTCTCTCAATGTATGAGACTGTAGTGCTTCAAGATCTTCTAACCCACCCTGTCTAAACCTAACAATATTGTTGTGTGGCCCTTTGACTGCTGCTATTGCAATTACTTGGGTTTTTCTGTGTTTGCTATCTGAAGGGTAAATTTTAAAGAATTTTTTCCATGATCGCCATTGATTTTTATCCAAAGTTCATTCTCTAAGACTGATCCATTGTGTGATGTGAGCATGTTTTGCCTGTCATAAAAATCTAATAAACTGTGTACAAACTTGGGTAAATTTAAGATCCTATCATACTGAGGTAAATATGCTAGCCATTCCTCTTTCAAAAAAGGTCTCTCCTCTACAAGAACAAAATCTGATACTATCTCTCTGGAAAGTTCCCTAACTATTTCTCATTCTCTAAGTGTACGCCTACTTTTTTCAATAAACTGCTTTGTTTCCTACCTGCCCCCAACTCGGCCGTAAAGCCTCTTTCATCGCTAGTGTGTGGTGTTGAGAAATTTTCATTTTCTTTTTTATTCCAGCTTTCTTAAAAATGATGTGTCTACATATTGTTGCATTTTTTTTTTTCAATCGCTAATTGTGTGTCTGCAGATATTTCTGATCGTCCTGCAAGATAGTGAAGGATTTTTGTTCTTTTTTTTTTGTTGGTGTCCTAACTAGTGAAGTCTTTTTTCTTGGAGCTACTATTCTCTAAAGTACTTAGTTTTGCATTTATTTATTTGCTTGATTGTTGTGAAGTTTTTGTCTTACTAAATGTGTACTGAGTTTTCCTTCTTCTTTTGATAGAAGTATGTTTGTGAGAGACTGAGTGAATGGCTGAATATAGTTGTACAGTTTCAGGTTTTGTCATTGATTCTCATAGCTAATTCCTATATTAAAAAAGAAAGCACCTGCGCAGTTTGGACGTTTCTGTGCTTCTTAATGTCTTTTGCCCTCTTGCAGTCCGTGTTTCCTTGTCAACAAACCGCATAGCGTTGCTGATCTTTAAAAATCTCTCTCTGCTGAAGCAAGTCTTGACCAAAGTATTGCCATCTATTTTAATCCATAGCACACTTGTAGGGGAGTTTGAATCTTTCAAGGCAAACATGTGCAAGAGACACCCAACAAATCCCACAATGTCTGTGCTATCTGTCTCTTTCCACTTATCACCATGCATCCTTTTCCCTTCTTTGTTAGTGCATATCACGATCCTGTCAAACATCTTGGCATTTACAAAGCGATTGTATGCTGATTCAACAATATAAATATTTCTTGCATTAGTTTCTTGTCTAACTGGGGGTCTAAAAATATTGCATGATGGAGTGCGGCCTGTTGGGGGAGTAGTCTTTACCTAAACATTCCCATCTTGGCTTGGTAAAACCCGTGAACATCTTCAAGCACAGCTGTAGCTTCATTTGTTGGTGTCGGCTCGTCATCAACAATTGCAGTTTCCACTGGGTTGCTCAAGAAGGTCATTTCCAATGGTTGAAGACTTGTCAGGTTTGGCTCGTTTGTATCAGAGTTGTTGTCAGAGAAACTGAAGTCATCATTATTGGAAATTACATCTTCAGATTCACTGCAATGGTCATTTTGACTCTCCTCAGCCTGATCTTCATTATTACCTAAGTCACCATATTCAAAGTGATGAAAAAATATTCTCACGCTCCATGTGAAATCTACAAGGAAGAAAGGGGGAAAAACCTGAACCACACTTTCTATCACATAACAGGCTCTCGTCTTGCACAGTATCTATCTTAGGTCTTACTTTACTTGTTGAAGCATACTAGCCATTGTGAAGACATATATTTTCCATGAACGTCAACAAATCATTACAATTGCCAAACCATCAGTAACACTCTCTACCATATATGTCTAATGCTGATACCATTTATGGTGTTATGAGTTTGAAACAACCAATCCCGACAATATTCTCTTTGTTAACTGCTTTTCTAATATTTGGGCTCTGAGGGTTTTTCTCTACTTTTTTAATGTCAGTAGCAACTGTCCCTTTCTAAAAATTGGGAATGGGACTATGGATATAAGTGCCACCCAAAAAGCCAGGGAAGATAAAAATTGCAAAATACTAAAGAAACAATATCGCTTAGACTAAAAGATAAAGTGTAATTACTGCTAAATCCCCATTTTTTTTTTTTTTTTTTTTTAAACTTCTTTCAGTTTTGTTCATCCATTTCTTATTCATTCACCTCCTCACTTGCGCCTCTGACTTGCCTTGCACACCTATTTTATCTTATTGTCGTCAAACGGGCCAGCTATGTAAGCCTACTTACCTTAGATAAGAAGAAGAAGGTAAATTAGATACTAATAACCGTATTTCCAGATCCAGTTGATAACAGTATCACAGCATCTAATTGCAAACTTTCCAGTAATGTGAAGATCAAGATCTAATGCATTTCATAACAAATGATCAGTAAAGCGCGCAATATTTTCATGTGGCAACAGACACGGAAATTGTGGTATGTGACAGTTTTCAGCGGTTACTGGGACAGCAGCTGCTCTCTTGATCATCCGTTTACACCAGAAACAACTGTACCAAATTTATCACACACAGAAAGGGGAACACATTATTATTGCCAATGTATCTATTGTGCTGTGCTGTATTTTTTACTATATAAAGTATGGGGTGATTTTGTTACTCCCCACATAGGGATAGGTATATTGCGATTTGTTTTACTATATACGGTATGGGGACACGCAGTTACCATATAACCATATAAGACCATATTGATATTTTGCTATTTAAAATGTGGGGGCATTCATTTCTTTCCCCCCCCCCCCGGACGTACAGCTACGACAATAACACACCTCGTACGGATAGGGTTAATTAATAATTTATAATTTGTTTTGGGTGAAATTTTTAAGCTAAGCCTAGACACTTGCAACACTCACTTAATAATAAGACAGAAACACAGCAGTTGTTTGCAAATTCAAATAAGATTTAGAGGAAATAGAAAAATAATCCAGTGTGAGCAAATATTTGAGATATAATGATTTGATTTTGGGAGAATCCCATGGTTTTATCACAGCTCTGTTCAGGTATTAGGCAGGGCACAGGAGCCGTTCAATGACAGTGAATGACTCTGGGTCAGGTGTCAGTCTGACAAGATTAATGGTCCCGTCGCAGGTACCAGTGTTCTCAACTAAAGTAGCCAGTAGCAAACAAAATTTTACGCTGTGAAATAAGATATTCAAGTTGCTCTCATAAATACTATTTTAAGAAGGAAGAGCCATAAAATAGGAATCAACTTTTATTAGGAATATTAAAAAATTGCATGATGTTGTGGTGCATGCGTTTATAATTGTTGATTCTGAATGGTATAAAAAGTGTGGGGGGAAATATTAGAAAGCCATACATAAGATACTGTCATAATACAAAAGGTTGACCAGTCAATAGAGATTCTTTCAATATTGCAAAGTCTAGATCTAGACGTTAGCAACTCTATCTTCTAAAACTTACCATAGCCTAGTTTTCTCTATGCCTATCTATTTTTACTGTGTAATGTTCTCTTCATATTTAATTCCCAATGTAAATCTTTCAAATAAGATAAAAAAAATAAGCTTTTGAAAATATCTTTTTTTAGAGTTAGTTATACAGTCCAGTGTGGATTCCTCAAAATTGTCCGGAAAAATTGATGGGTTTTATGGTACTTTTCTCCAACTATTAAGGGGCTTCACTGAATAAAAAAAAATTACTGTGGTAACTATCCGTAATCACAATAAATAAGGACATTACCTTTCTTTGTTTAGAAAGAACATTTTGTCCTTTTTTTACGTTTTGTTTTAAGCAGAAAAGAAAAAAAAAACCAATGGTCCTTTTACTGAGGGAAATGCCTTCACTGATGAGGAGAATCTTGGGTCACTTTATATGGATCTAGAATTGAGTCTAAATTAGCCAACAGTGAAGATTGTTGTGAATTTGTAAAGAAAACTGAGATCATTCTCTTAGGACACCCTCATTTTGCAAATGATCTTCAAAATGTCACCATAAATCTGAGTGGTCATGAAATAACATGTAAACAAACTGTCAAAAATCTTGGAGTCAATATCGACCAATCATTGTCAATGATGGCTTTTGTAGGCTGGCTCTGTAAATCTTTAAATTTTCAGCTGCGCAGGATAGGTCTAGTAAGACATTACCTAACTGAAAATGTAACAAAAACACTGGTAACATCAATGATTTTGTCTAAGATGGATTATTGTAATTCATTGTTGATTGGTCTCCCCAAAGAATCACTTAATCGTTTACAAGTTGTTCAGAACAACGCAGCCAGATTAGTCACCATGTCGAAAAAGAGAGATCATGTAACCCCCGTTTTGAAAGACGTGCACTGGCTGCCGGTACAGCAAAGAACTGTCTTTAAAATCTGTGTAATCTGTTACAAGTGTTTAAATGGCATGGCACCTCTTTACTTACAAAATCTTTTACAAAAATACAGGCCTGCCAGAAGTCTCAGATCATCTGCTGACACAACTATTCTTTTAAAACCTTCCAAGAACTTTAAATTCTATGGGGAACGCTCTTTCTCTTATATTGGGCCATCTCTTTAGAATACACTGCCTTTTGAAATCAGAACAGCAGGCTCAATTGATATTTTAGAAAAAAGACTCAAATGTTTTTTATTTGAACAGACCTATTCTGTTTAGGCTGGTTTTGAAAATGAGCAAGATTATGTTCTCTATTGTGTTGTGGTTTATGAAAAAAGTGTGAGTGTATGTAGAATGCAGTGGTTTGTGTTTGGAACTGGAACGGTAGAGTGTCAGGGGTAGTTTTTTGTGTCTGTTCCTTGAAATATTGTGTTGTTAAATACTATTTTTACTGTTATTTATTTCAATTCTGTAGGCTATGCGCATAGAGCATATACCGGTGCCCCTCCTGGAGGCTCAGGTGATATGCGCTATATAAATGTAATTTATTATTATTATTATTATTTATGACAAACTTTCACTGCCTTTTCCTCTTCCATTCTAAGGTGTTCTGTCTTTTGGGGCGACATGTTTTCCTTTTTCCAAGAACCATGCCTTTATGATTTTTTCTGTAGGCCTATACATTTGTGGTTTCTTTTCATTTCCAAACTAGTTCATTTTAGCTGTTTTGCTCAGAGGTTAATTCAGGCTTATCTTCAATTTAATATGCTTCAAGCAACACTGTTTTTAAAATTGGACTGTAAGATTTCTTTCAAATTATGGAAAAAGTCGATCTTTACTTGCTGAAACTGTCTCCAAGTCAACACTTCAACTTCCAGACAAGGATAAATTGAATTTAGGTTGCGTCACATAACAGTAGCTTCATTTGATTTACTTTTACTCTGAACTCATAGGGCGTAAATACTGAATGAATCATTGCAGCTGCTAGATTAATGTTAAATCATTTTTGCAGGTCTCAAGCCCTTCAAAATTTTAGAATGCAAACTCTATTCATGGCTGACATCAAATGATCCTCGGTTGAAAATTAAACTTTTTTAAGGCTGCGTTATGCAAAGCACCTTCGTTTGGTTTATGTTTTTGTTCTAGGATTTTCACTACATTTGCGAAAGAATATCAGCTTTTTGCCTAGCTAGAAATACAGTGATCATTCAATCTCAGTCAAAAAATATACTGGAATAAGGCTTCATTTCAGGAGGCCACTTCTTTGGTTTACATTTTGGTTCATGAATTTTCACTTAATTTAAAATGTTCTTTGTATTCTGTTTGATTAATGCATACCCAAGTTAGGTAGATTATTTTCTTGTTCAGGTTCGGAGAAATTTTGGATGTTTGATTGATATTAATTTTGAAAGGAAGTGCTGGATGAAGACCTGGAGCCACCTGCTGCACATGGCTATCCCTACCCTGTCGAGGATTTGGATAGGAATCACAAACCATCTTAACATTGTTAATTGAGGTTTTAGTTTTGTTTTGGAACCTGATTTTTTTTTCTTGGGAAGTTAAAGCAGTGGTTTTCCCTTGCCTACTGCTGGTTTGTGTATTGGTTCCTCTAATTAACCAACAAGGCAGTGGGGATCTATAGATGGCGGTTGTCATATTAAGGATTTTCCGCCCTTTGCGTGTCTTATTTTTAATCATACTGGGGCCCACTGCCCTCCTCATCAATTTAAAATTGATGGGATTACATTTTTAATTGCCGATTGTCTGACAGATGCACTTTAAAGTCATACCTATGACCAATATATCGATTGCTAACATTTTGGGCATAAGTCAGACTTACGCCATTTTGAAACTGATAAAATATAATATTTGGCTCCTGATGCACAGGTCTATCATGAAAATAAACTGTAAGAAAATGCGCCAACAAGTCTTTACAAAAGTGTCTAAGTCATATGGCATAAGTCATGCAATGACTTGAGCCAAACTGATTTTTAAATGAAAATAGCTTAAGTCTGATTTCAATTGCAATATGGCATAAGTCAGACTTGAACCATTTTATCATACCAAACTCAGAATACCTAGGCTAGGCTAGCTAGGGAAATCTCTAGTCTACGGAGCGATGGGTGAGTGGCGGATCATTGAATCCTCTCAATATTGCAGTAATGATAGATAAAACTCATTCTAAATAATTTGAGAATTATTGGGTGAGTTCGCAAAAATAGTATGCAGATAATATATCAGAAGTTGAATTAAGTACAGATGTAATGGTAGACCATTTTATATTTCATCGCCAGTCTTTTGGAGCTTGTTCATAACAATATGCTTAGTGCAGCCAGGGGAAAATTCTAGCAATGATTTCTTTTTTCAATGGCAGTAACCCAATCTGTCACATGGTTTAGCCGAAATGGAGCACGAATGTTAACAATACCGGACATCCGTTATATCTAGACCTATAATCTGTACAGAGTTTGGAGTCCTATAATTGCAATATAGACCCATATTAAACATTTTAAAGCTATGGAGAGGCTGTTTGATTTAGCCATTTGGCTTTTTTTTTCTTGTTACAAATAGGAGAATGTATTTCAAATTTAAAAAGGCACAAGAACTGACAGCAGGCACCCAAAACCCGCCTGGCGAGCTCAGATCGAACTAAAACCCTAAAATTTGAAGCAAAGCAATAATACTTTTCACACAGAATTAGACAAAATTTATATCAGAATGAAACTTTCAAAGTCCCCTTTCAATAGTTTTCAATTTACTTCTTTATCATGTTAAGAAAATGGCAAGCGAGGAAAAAGTGGCTGTTTCAAAATTCACAGCGACGAGAATTTGTGGACAGCACTAGACTATATTGTTGTTACTGACAGCCTCATCCAATACAAGTTCCAGGCTTCTAGATACTCATCTGCATAAATGGATTTTGTTTAATCTCATACATCTTTAGTTTTGATCGGATGACAAAAAGTGAAAAAAAAATCCTAGAGTAAGTTTTAGAAAATGGCAATATTTGAGCATTTTTTTATCGAAATACTTACCATGAAATTAGGTGGTTCAAAAATGCATTCAATTTTTATTTTAATACACAAAAAAAATTGATTATGAGATCCTCACGGTGTAAATGAAATCAACGAAAGATAACAGCGACCTTGCTGTTTCCTGGCTAATTTCAGTCTCGCCCTGAACCTGCACAGAGTTTGCAATGGGGAATCTAACCGATGATCAAGTTGAGTTGGCGATGTGCCTTTTGCCCACTTACCACTCATAATGGTCACATTGATGAACACATCTTCACTAATAAATAAGTTTATGCTTTTCGAATTATTTTTTATGTTACGGCAAGACTTTTTTGGGTCTAAATGTAACCCAAAATACACCAAGAAAACAGATGGATCTATGACAGGAACAGGTCATTGTTTTTATTCAAGCCCCAATCCCGTGTTCATTGCACTTGCGTCACAATCCCAGGTCATGACCAAGTAAATTTTCCAGAAGGCTTTTGGGATTTTGCTCTTGAGTGCAATGCTTACTATCAAATTGCTCCGAAATAACAACCAGTAGCTTTATCAAACAGAATTATAGAAGACACTACGCATTTTCTTAAAAACTGGCCGAATGAGATACCACGTGTCCCCTCACACTACTGTA
>BLXT01007498.1:462685-475487 GCA_019648995.1 Plakobranchus ocellatus | reverse complement strand
GTTGGACAAAGTGAGTCTCCTGTGCCGACGCGACCAGTCAGAAAATCTCAATCCACACACACAAAAAAAAAAGCTATAGATTCAAATCCTTTTACAGGACTTTCCTGGATTTCCCTCTACATAAAAAAGCGAAACAGCACACTCTTCCTAGCACGTACTAATCAGCGTAAACGAGGCACACTCAGAATGTCACTCACAGCATGGCACTCATAGCACAGTCTAACATGCCATATAATCAACGTAAATATGACATTCACACCACTCGCTTTCCTGCCATATGATCAACATTAATATGAAATACACAGCACACTCTTTCATACCACACAATCAACATAAACATCACACGCACAGCGCAATCTTTCCTGCTATTAATCAATGTAAAATGAAAAACAAAGAGAGCACACTGTTTCCTGCCATATAGGCGAGGTAAACGTGACACAAGGAACTCTTTCCTACAATATAATTAATGTAAACGTGAGCCCACACATCACACTCTTTCGTATAATATGACAATTGTATCGGCTAAGAAATCAAAGCTAACATGACACGCACGACACAGTCTTTGATGCATATGATTAACGTGCATATGAAACAGATAGCACACTGTTTCTTTCTATATAATCAACGTAATCATGACACACGCAGTTAACTCTCACGTACTTTTCATGCTATTGATCAACGTAAAAATGACACCACAGACAGCACACTCTTTCCCGCCATACAATCAAGGTAAACATGACAAGCACAGAACACTCTTTCTTGCCATATAATGTACACGTGACACACAGAACACTCTTTCCCGCCACACAATCAAGGTAAACATGACAAGCACAGAACACTCTTTCTTGCTATATAATGTACACGTGACACACAGAACACTTTTTCCTGCCATACAATCAAGGCTAATGTGAAACACTCAACACGCTCGTTCTTGCCATAAAATAAAAATGAACATGACACACAAAAACGCGCTCTTTGCCGCCATATAATCAAAGTAAAGGTGACACACAGCAGACCCTTTCTTACCATAAAACCAACGTAAACATGACACACAAAACACAATTTGTCTGTATGTTGTGTGCATCTTGTTTTATTGTTTTGGTAGTTTTACAAAGGAATACGATAATCGATCAGATGCCCTAACAATGAAGTTTTGTCTATGAACCTTAATCATTTAATTATAGCCGCGTACGAGCTAATGCTAATCAACTTTAATTTTGATGGTAAATGATTTTATAAGTAGGCTTTCTATACTTGAATTGCGTTTATATTTAATCGTTTGAATCGCAAAATCGGCCCGTTTTTGGTTTCCAGGCTGCAAAGCGGGCGTGTCCGGAACACCTTATGATCATGGACACATTTACAAAATATTGGTCAACAATATATGCTTGATTCACATATGTAATAAAGGTAAATGGAAACTCCTTAAAAGAGGTAAGCAATGCAAGTAACGTCAAAACAAGTTGGAATGATTTTTTCTTCATGTTTTACAGATATCAGATTCTTCCTTTCTATTTGTTCAAATAAAATCGAAAATATGACGTTCCAATTTTTTTCTTTTCTCGCTCTTACCATCACACAATCCTTTTGATCCGTGACATTGTATGACTTCTTTCTTAGCTGTTCCTGGGCCAGTATCAGTTCAGACAAGGACCTCAAGTCTTGTGACAACCGTTTTAATTATTCTCTCCGTCCATGGGGCATGAAATTGCCCTGATACCTACAGGGTAATTCCCTGTTGTGGAGGTTGATGAATTTGAGCTTCACCTAACGATGGCCTTAACGCGCTATTTCCACAAAACCAAACCTGCTTGCTTAGAAGAAAGACCATTAAAAGCTAATGATGCAAAAGACTAACAAAACTGGCGTGCTCCTGAAAAAAAAAAGACGCTGAAGTAAAATGGATAATTTAAGAGGACAATAAGACAGGGATTGGGAGGGAAACCCGCTACATCCATTTTTTTTTATTTAAGAAATCATTTGCCTAAAATCTACTTCTCGAAAGTGAGGCAATTATTCTAGTTTGTTTGATCATGAAAAATATCTCATCCATATCCAAACGTCTTTATGTATTGCGAAAACGATAAGAGATTGCTAAACAAATAAAAAAAAGTTAGCAGCGATTTCATGTGGCAAATATTATATATTTTCATTCATACTCTGCCTGCCAGATTCACAGTTCTACTAATCCGTTTCAAGGGAGTTCTCTACATGACAGTAATACAGGAATACAAACAAAGTAATTTAATGTTAATTTCCCGTCTGTCGTAGCCAAAGGAGGGACAGTAGCGTAACAAATTGTGCTTTTTCACTCTTTCACTATTTGGTGTTTCACGAAAATTCATTCCATAAGAACCCATTTCTACAAAAAAAAAAAACCTTTTTGATTTACACACGACTGGGATTTTCAAAAATGCAGTGACATAGAAATCTTGGGTGGAGCTATAGGAAAAGTATCGTGCTGTCGAGCTGGCAACCGGCTTTCCTCAGCTGACCGACCTCGCAACTAAAATCTTCACGTCTGATCAAATAAATGAGCGGACCTTTCTTTCGTCGATTTTGGTTAAAAAAAATATAAAAAGGTCACAAATCAATTCAATCCCAGACTGAAAACCTTTACTGGCTCCATGTGATAGTAGTCTGATGTCTCTCCAGGGTAGTATACATTACAAACGATTTTAACATTTGTCTTTTGCTTTTTTTTCTTCAGTGTTTTCTTTTTACATTTTTGACCGTCGTTATAGAACTGTATATGCACATAAATATGTAAATATTTTCAGGCATCTCATGTTTGATATTTCAAACGTTTTGTGCCTCGGAAAGGAAGCTTTAAATAACAAATGCCAAGTCATCGTCATTAGAGTCTTCCCTTCACACCTCAATTTATTGTTCTCTATCAACGCAGATTGAAATGGCAGTTTAGTTTAGAAATGCCAGAAGTTTTCATTAAAAAATAAGGGCTTAAAAATGTTTTAAATATCTTGACGTAAATGGCTACCAAATTTCAACACAGTATAATGAAAACATGTTATGTTGCCGTGTTGCATAAAGTAATTTGTCGATTTTTTAAAGCCGAAACGTAAATTTGGCGGATTCCTCCACCCCGCCTCTCTAATTCTTTACTCCCTTCTCCTCCGTTTTCTCCTCCTTTCCCTGTTTTCTAATTTTATGGGCTGTTGTTCAAAATAGCTACTATTCACAATTCTAATTCACATTTAAATCAGAGAATACAGCGTGAGCGGTACCTTCGGCACAAAAGGATTTACTCCATGCTATTGTGCATTGTATCTAAGTGAGTTCATAGTTTGATTAGATTCTGTCATTAGTTTGGCGTTGGGGGCGTTTGGAAACTTGAAACTGAAATATCTCAAAACGTGTCAATTGTGACTTGCCTGGTTTTTCCCCTGAAGCCTTCAATTGGTACAGAGTATAGCATGTAGCCCTTTGGCGCACCATGAAACTAGACAACATAAAATTGCCTTCTGGATTCAAGTAAGGAAACGCCTCTACAGCAAAGCTACTGGCGCGGGATATTACAATTACAGTGTAGGAGAATGCTTCAGGACAACAGTTGGAGTTAGAAATTTTGTAAGCTTTCACCGTCTGTGTTTAATATCTTCCTGCCGAGAATCATCAGTAATGCTCTAGGTGATCATAGTAATCACTGTACTGACGGCGAAACGATCACAAAATTTGCTGAGAACATTGATGCCCTGTAAAGAAAGCAGGAGAACTTGTCCATTCGGTTAGTCATCTGAAAAAATGATCTATAACATATGCCATGGAACTAGAGCAGAAGAGATCAGGCGTATGGCCAATAACACAAAGGGAATCAACTGAGGCATTAGAAGTAATGCTGAAAAACTCTAGACTGTCCAGAGCTTCAAAATTAAGTTAGGTGGCGATGAAATCTGTATTTCACGCTAAAATAGTGTCCAAAATTGCCAGGATTGTCGATGTTTATTACATTTCATTTCAATCTTCCTGTGCGCATCTGAGAAATGGACTTTTAAGGAGTTTAAGAAAAATGTTACAGATGTAGCAAGGATATGCTTTTGAAGACTTTCATGCATCTCCCACATAGATCATATTATTGATGAGAAACAGAGGACCAGCATGCCTCATGACATGAAGCCATATAAAGATCTGCTCATCGTTGTGATAAAAACTAACTTAAGATGATATGGACACACAACAAAGCCAGATGAATTTGCAAAGATTATCCTACACAACAATGTACCAGGGAAGTTCGGAAAGTAACCGGAAAATGATCATAGCTTTTGACCTAGTCAATACTTAAAACAGCGATAAACAGCATAATTATTGTAGGAAAATTCAATGTACACTTGGTGCGCAACTTTCAGCCCCATCAGTGAACGCACTGCTAAACAGCATTGATTTGAAAATGGCGCCCCCATCCCAGTGTGGTCAAAACTGGAAATAAGAGCCGTTGTCCGTTTTCTGTTCGCAAAGGGAACAAAATGTTTCGTAATATATAGAGAAATAGTGGAAAACTACAGTGAACATGCAATGTCGATGACCCAAGTCTGTCAGTGGTATTCTTGGTTCAGAGACGGCCGAACAAGTTTGCAAGATGAACCAAGGTCTGGACGCTCGAACACAACAAACAATGACTGGAACACAGCTCGAGTTGATGAGCTCATCAAAGTCGACAGTGAACGCACTGCTAAACAGTATTGATTTGAAAATGGCGCCCCCCACCGCAGTGTGGTCAAAACTGGAAATAAGAGCTGTTGTCCGTTTTCTGTTCTTATGCTTTATTATCCAAAAACATGTACAACTAATAAAATCACCCAACGCACTTGAATGGAGCAGTGTGTAAATTATAACGGAAACAGGTCGACAAGTCACAGGGCCGCAATGTAAATGTCTAGACATTGTTTCTGCCAGAGTTGAGCTAATTTATTTTCCTGTATTAATTTTTCTTTTTTTTTTACTTCAAGAATGCCTTTGAAACGTGAAAATTGCTTCAAGCGCCTGGAAATGCAATCAAATATGTTGCCTTAGATCAAAATTGGTCTATTGGTTGTCGATATATTCATTATAATCACGCTACATATATATATATATATATATATATATATATATATATATATATATATATATATATATATATATACATGTTGTTGCTCAGGATAACTGTGTATGCTTAATCCAAGTTCTTATGCACGACACGAGCTGTACTATTAGTTCACAAAGTTTGATCAAAATCGGTCCACACAAAATCAGACATACAAGCAGACACAGACAAACAGACGGGCAGACAAATGTACACGCTTAATCCAATAGAGCTCATTACAGTAACTGTGAAGTGTGGGTTTCGTCACTTAGTAGCACTGTGACTTAGTGCAGAACACAATATAAATGTGACTTAGTGAGAGGTCCCCAACTGCAACAAGTGCATGTGGAGAGCTGATTAAGGTTACTCAAGACATTTCAACACGAGTTTAGATAAACCGCATGTCATACAATAATGAGAATCTCTTGAGTCACAAAGGAGACATGAAGCTTGCAATGGAAAGTTTGTCCTCTTTAACAAAGGAAAAATATTTCAGAGCATTTTAGACATTGTAAGAGTTTCGATAAGTCTAAATCTATCTGTCCGGGGGCGGCCATAATACCAGGATATCCTTATTTTATGAAATGGTCTTTTACAACACTCTGACAGCACAAAGCTATTGAACTAAAAAAAGGACATTTCTGTATTGCAGCATCAAGCCTAGACGACAGCTGCACTGTAAGGTATCCGCCTCCAGCACCACCGTGCCCGGTACATGGACTTGAGAACGACAAGCTGTGCAATAAGGCTGGTCAGGATAGTTGAACCTTCCCTTGCAATGAGGGAGACCAACATGGTAATGCCACTTGCTGTTATCACCAACTTTTTGGCTTTAGCGCACAAAAATGTCAACCAACGCCTCACCATTATTTAAAATTACAAAAGAAAAGAAAGCGGGGAAACAAAGAGCGGCCCAAATGTGACATTTGCGATTGTTGGCCCTCATGCTCCACAAACTTTTGTATCGAACAGCATTTTAAGGCGACGTTTCTTGGTCGATGAAGAAGGATAAGTTTAGCATCGGTTGTTGCGGCCACACCGTTTGACAAATGCACTGGCCAACTTGGCCCCACGTTGCAGGTAGTTAATGGAGAATCATCAACTGTTTCAGGACAGCACATTAACCCCAGACCACCATTCAAAACATAGGACTCTTTTACTTCTAGTTTCAGAAGTTTTATCTTTCCCCACTTTCACACCATGGCCTTTCACAGCCTGTCATTCCACAATTGCTGATGATTTGTCTTCATTCGGCGCGATAAACACTTGGGACCACATTACACCCGTACAGCGAACCCTTTCGTGTCATTTCAACAGACGAAAAATATTCCGGGTGATGGTGGGTGATCATGTAAACCTGATTTAGTCTGTCACTGTGAAACAGCCCCTCACGGCGAGGGAAACCACCTTTACAAATGAATCCAGACTCGACACCCGCAGCAGCCAAGGTTTTAGAAATCTCTCTGGGCGAACCATTCTACAGCCTCTTCGTTTCCGATAACTACGATGCCTCTGCTGGGGACAGCTATGTAGCATCAGGCCTTATCGACAACTGCACTGTCAGGTAGCCGCCTCTAGCGCCATGGAAACCTGGCTAATGGACTTGACTGAGTACTAGGGACTAAGCTCTCAGAGCTGTGACTGGTAAACAGCAACAATGCGCAACAAGCTCTCTATCTTATTGCTTAACTAAGACATTAAAGAAGAAGAACGTTATTTTATCGAATTGTTTTCCGTAGCTGTGCTCGTTACATTGTGTCACAAAAAAAAGAGCCAAATACAAACGAAAAAATATAGGTCTACCTTTAAAAAAGAGTGGCCTTTGTTAATTTTTAATTTTTTTTTTTCATATGTAAAGTGTCTTTATCCGTTTTTTATTTCAAATTTTGCTAATTAGAAAGGGAACTATTTAGGGGTTATTTTAATTTCGAGGTTTAAAATTGTTGGGGGCAAACAAGCCTGTCAACGGGACAGGGAGAATACACACAACATAAACAACAACCACTGTAAATAACTTAATCACATCGACTGCAACAAGAGGTTCACGCAATTAAAAGCAGAACACCGGGGTTAGGCGACAGAAAAAAACTGTATCATCAAAACAGATAAATATATAAAGAAGTAGGAAAGTCACACAAAGAAGAAGACAGATAGATGCGAGGTGAGCCAAATACAAATGTCCACCCACGCAGGCGCGACAATACAGAGTAATCTGCTAAGCGTTACGAGATTAGGTAATTACTCAATTAAATGAAGTTATTACAAATAATGCACCCACGAGGAACTCTCCTGAAAAACTACTTCATAGATCAATAAGACTTATAGATACAACCCCCACTCTAATCACTCGCACATGCACACGCTTCTAACTACTTAATCCATAGACGATCCTTGTCCATAGAAGCTTGTTGAGAGCAGTAGGATAAATCTCGAATGTTCAGGGAATGTTCATATATTTATGTCCTCAGCTCAGACACGAGCAGTGTTAATCAAATCACGATCATCTCATACACAGTTATAACAATCATAGTTCTTTAATACACCGTTACTTAAATTAATGTTCTTCAAAGGTCCAGATCACTAGCCCTTACGTGAGGGAAGCTAGAACAATAATAGTCATAAAGTTACTTGATACCACCATTTCACAGGAGAAACATGAATTCGTAGACTTGCGCGGTCTTGCGCCAGCAGTCTGGATAGGCACACAGCCTCAAGCAAAATACAGATACAAATACAATCGCCGCTTCTATGCGGTAATAAGGTGGTATAAACCCAGTTACAAAGGGTCGAATAAAATTAAAATATATCTCCTGAAGTCGGACAAATCCGCTACAACTTGCAGCCAGGACTGCCACGACTGTTCACTGCAAAGAATAGAATAAGAATGATCCACTGCTCCAAAGATCCCGCCAATGTGCCGCTCCGTCCAAACTTGCCGTTGTCATGTGGCCTAACCAACCAATCACAATGCACACACCAAATTAATGACGTAAAACACAACCACACTCCCGCTACACTAAATACCCAACTATGCCCAAAAACATAACTACACTAGTCCCAACAAAAATGTTAAAACTTGAAATGTTATTTTAATATTATTTTGTTTATCAATACCGATGTACGTTAATTTCTTCGACATTATCATTTACTGAAAAAAAAAAATGAACACATTTATGCATTTCTTTCAGTTCTTATTGTTCATACTTTTACACTTGCGATTTAGAGTAAATAAAATATCCGATCGCTATCATTGTTCATCTCGTTAAAGTGCTCACAAGTTAAAGGTCTTGAAATGCAAGCAAAGTCAAATCGTTTAGAGATGGTACTGACCAACATGACTTTCATACAGTGGAAGGTCATTGAAGCATCATGATTAAATAGCTCTGCTTGCGTCAATATTGCTAACACAAAAAGGCACATTCATACTGTTGATACATATATTTAACTCAAATTTATCATTTTCAAGAATGCCGAAAGGATGAGGTGTGTTACGCTGAGGGCGAAGGTGCAACCATCGGAGGCCTAATTTACAAGTGTGTAGTCATCAATAATCTACCAAAGTGGAAAAAACATCAATAAAAACAAGATGCAGTGGGGGGCTTGGCAGTTTTACATAAAAAGATGGTAAGTTAAACCAATAGTTTTTCACTTGTTTTATAGTACGCTCACACGAAAGTTATGTCGCTTTTGTACGATTAAAAAAAAATCCAACAATATCCAGCTCCTGGAATGTCCTTCTCTTCGTCGAGGTGGATTCATCAGCATGAAATCCTCATTATTTTGACATTAAATGGTTTAACAAACAAAGAAAAACGAAGAACTTAAACCACTAGGAACAAAAAGTCAACATAACAATAGTACTCTAAAGGATAGTTTCGCCTATAGTTACTTCATCAGCTACTTACACAACAGAAGAAATAACAAGAATGATGTATTGAACAGGGAAATAGTTAATTTCAACAAGTCAGCAGATATAGGAAAAAGAAGAGGGAGTGGAGAGTAGTGAGAGGCACGGCTAGGGGAGTTCCGGAGAGATAGTGTTGAAAGTGAAATAATAACACAATAGCGGGTGGAGAAAGGGGAAAGAAAGGAAGGTGCAGAGCTAGGAAAGCGTTTGGGGGAAGTTCCCAAGTGTAGGTGTAGAGGCCTTGATAACCAAGGATAGAGGATTTTATATTGACGTTGGAGATATAGATTATACGGTGAGATGGCAACAAGAACTTTTCTTTCTCTTCTTGCCGTCTCAGCTTCCTTCTTGTACCCCATTTTCTACAGATGTAACTCTTCTAACTCTTCTTGCCCCCTCACGTTCCCTCTAGTGCACCTGCACCCTACTCTCTACATATATCATCTTTCTGGCTCTACTTGCCCCTTCACCTGACCTCTTGTACACCTGCACCCTACTCTCTACACATATCATATTTCTGACTCTACTTGCCCCTTCACCTGACCTCTTGTGCACCTGCACCTTACTCTCTACACATATTACCTTTCTGGCACTACTTGCCCCTTCACCTGACCTCTTGTACACCTGCACCCTACTCTCTACACATATTACCTTTCTGGCACTACTTGCCCCTTCACCTGACCTCTTGTGCACCTGCACCTTACTCTCTACACATATTACCTTTCTGGCACTACTTGTCCCTTCACCTGACCTTCTGTGCACCTGCACCTTACTCGCTACACATATTACCTTTCTGGCTCTATTTGCCCCTTCACCTGACCTCTTGTGCACCCCAATCTCTATATATATGCATAATCTATGTGTTAAATCACATGAAGGCAGCCTCTCCAGTTGTTGCAATGGTATCTTCAGCTTCTCTCCCAAAATCTAAAAGTGCAGTTAGAGTCCTCGCCTGTGAAACAATAGAGAATTAGAAGTGCGGCAGGCACAGGCACTCTAAAATATTCTACATGTTCAAAAACGTTAGACAGCGGTAAAGAGAACATCTGGTTTCTTCTCTAATCTGTCAAACCGCAAAAGAGATATCTCGTATAGCAGCTGAGACTAAAAAAAGCTTGTTAATTTACAAAATACTGCAATTTTCCCCTTTGCCTTTGTAAACTTTGCCACTTTATTAGTCTGCCTCAATGTGTTGAGCTGTTTCACTTTGCCAAAAAATCCTCAACCATCATCTCTTCTTCTCTTGTTGTCTCTTGGAGCATGATCCCTTTAGCCATATGATCACACCTCCTGACAGGTCATCCCAATAGGAGTGAACAAGTGATTCTTTTCATCTAGTTGAACGTCTGGTGTTGAAAAAGATCGATATCTGTCCAAGAGCATTAGCTACAGCTTTCTCTATTGGAGAATTAAAATCACAATTTAGCCTGTTGAATTGCCTCATCGGTAGTAATATCAGAGCTAAGACTGAAGTAAACTAAACTAAAAAAAAAACATTCTCAATTTTCAGTCCTTGAAAAATAGATTCTTATCCAATGATGTGGTGCTTTCAATTTTTTGCTTGAGATTTCGACCATGTAATTTTCTTTCGGTACATTTTTGTGATACCAAGTACTCTTGTATATTTCATTCTCGCAGCGGAGAGAGGAAATATTTTTACTTGAATATATTTACAAGGATATGTGCCCCATTGAGTTTGTTGGTAAGAGACGTTTTAAGGATTTAACTCTTCCCAACAGATGGATCTCTGGTGTTTAGAATAGCTCAGTATTTCGTTTCGCAAAGAAAGAGCTCATAAATCTGAATCATGATTTTCCAGCCCTAATGCTTTCATTGTCTCGCCTCCATGAAGCGTCAAAAATGATAGCAGCTGAGATGCCTCTTTCCCCTTTCTATTACTCGAATTCGACCATATGATTGCAAAAAAATGCAAACGAATTTGATATTATTTTTCCGGCGCTTGTGCGCCTTGAGGGTGTTGTTTTGATATGGCTGATTCAGAAGATAAAGGCAAGTAGTTATGGGTTTAAACAAGCAAAGTTCTTTTTTCATACCTGTAGCCAGACAGTGATGTCCATGTAATGATTGCAGCTGGACCGGCAAAGTCGGCAAGCATCTTCCCTCCGCAGTTCGTGTTTTCCTCACCAAGTCCTCGGTGACTGATGCTTATAAGACATCTTGTTCTTTCAATTTTGAGAAAGGCACATTCACTTAAGCCAGCGTTATGGATTTCCATTGTATAAAATTATGCCTTTTTTTTTATTGCCGAGGTACATCTATGAAAGTAGAGTTCTTGGTTTCTTTTTTTCTACAATGACCAAGAAGTAAAGAATCAAATTAATAAGGCTTTCAAATGTGTAATCCTTTTTTTTTTTTTCTTTTGAAACAAATTAGGACAAAAGCAAGCTTAGACTAGTAATGTACCAAAACAATCTGTAAGAGATGAATAGTGGCACAGGTCTTTAGGAAATAAATTTGATATATATTTCATTATTTTCAAACAAAAGTTACATATTTCCCATTTTCAAGTACTTCTCAGGAAGAAAAAATTCGCTAAATTCAATCTCCTGGTTCCCAAGTACTTGCAACGCATATTCACCAACCAGTAAACAATATGTTCTGCGGTAGTTAAAAAAAGGGAAGTATCTCATAAATAACTTCTACACTTTAGATTATCTATTTCCCATAGCTTAAACTGGTCCATAACATTTAGAAAAAGAAAATGTCATATAAAATCTTTTGATAATAATACATCAATCATATCTCTCTCTTTACTGAAGTGTCTTTACAGACATTGTAAAGACCGAAATGTACCGGCATATAATAATCTATATCTAGCTAGCTGCATCAAGGGCCCAAAATGTTACATACAATAACGCGATTGACTGTATACTAATTTAACAAATGCCCGTCTTAATTACAGATCGACAAGACTGGGATGACACCAGTTGAGCTCGGACTTGATGTGTCCAGTGGTAATTAACAGCACGTTTATTATTTGAAATGCTATTTAGGAGGACAATTTTTTTATTCTTTTTTTGTTTCTTTACAACTCATTGCAGAGCCCTCAATTAATCCAAAAATTGACTGCTAGAAATTACTTTTTTGTTCAAAAGGCTTTGTGCAATCATGTAGTTACAGTTAACGAACATAATCTTCTCACATTGAGTGTCCTTGGTTTGCATTCTTATTGATTAAAGGTTGACTGAGAGACCCACAGGTAGAATGACAAAGTGTGTTTCTTTTCATTGGTTTTACATTGTTTAACTTTAAATATTTATTATCCTTACTCTATCGTTCTGTAATAAAACACCCGCGATCGATGCAAAAAAGTCATCTCTACTGTACCAATTGCAGCCTCCAGTAGACTTAAGAGGTTTATAGACATACTGATTCATTCATGAACAAACGATACTAACAACATCCGTTTCAGCCTTGTCATTCTTTCAACTCTAAGACTTGCATGTCTGCACACACGATCTCATCTTTCAAGTCCTCGACACGTGGGTGTATTTGAAAAATTTGTTTGAAAAAAAAAAATTATCTGCAATTCTCAAATTGTCAAATATTCAAATAAATAAATAAAATTAAATTAAAAAAAAAAATAGAGAACCAACATGAGACTCTAAACAACATCTCATCTGTAAAAGAGTTATGGTCAGGAAAATTTTTTTAAAGTCACTTAAGGAAGACATAGATGTTAAAGGAATAATACACAACATATGTTAAAGATCTTTAAAACAAATGAGAGGGTGACAACCTGAAATGAGGGAAAATCCTAATGGATCTAACTATCCCTAAAAAAGAACTAAATG
>BLXT01007498.1:331748-351060 GCA_019648995.1 Plakobranchus ocellatus | reverse complement strand
CAGCTTCATTACAGGCAAGTATCAGTGGCGACTACCGATTGGCTAAAACACGGAGGGATAGTTGACAGTGATTATCCCATCATCTGATTCTCCACCAATTGAAGTACCGGGTGAAAATAATCTGTTTCTTATTCCTGCAAGATCGTAAACAGGCACAGAAGGATCGGAAATTATTCCACAGGCTTTTCAAGCTTGTCTTGCAGAGTTAAGTTCGCCACTTTTCTCAACTCCAGCAAGAAACTGAACTATGATCATCATTATTATTTTCCTTTTATTAATATTTAATGGGAAACGGGAAACCCTATAAAAGGGACAGAATTCTTGCTTTGTTAACCTTGTCTCAAACGGGTTGCAGTTCTTCGCTAAAAGACGCCAGACACACCACACTACCACGATTGTTGGTAGGTTCCATAAAACATTGAATATTTTGGCTTGCTTCAATGCTTTTTAAAACATTTTTTTTTTGGGAAAGCTTACGCTTTTTTTTTTTTCGCTATTTGATACTGTATGTATTGAAATTTATTGCTGCCTCTACCTCTTTTTTTTTCGTACCTATCATTGTTGAAAAGATGTTCAACAAAATTCTGACTATCTATTTAGTATTTCCCTTTTTTCCATGAACACTGTTCCATCTTTTGATTTGATGCTGCCAGGACCACTGCATTTATTTTTCTTACCACTCACATCATTAATTTTGGCATGCATGAATTTGCTGTCTTTATTTAGCTTTTGCTCTATTTCTTGACTTTGTTGATTAATCCATTCTTCTTTCGCTGCATTGCATTTTATCTTGATTTTTTGTCAAAGTTTTTGTATTTGGCTTGTTGATTTTTTGATTAGCACTTTTCTTCCATCAAATCCAGTATTTCTTTGTTAACCCGTTTTTTATGTTTTTGGCATCGCTTTTCTCTATGACTTCATTATGTATTTTTTCATTTCTGACCATAATTTTTCTACTTCTGAGATGTTTTTCAGACACTCATATTTCTTAAGGAAAGCTACCGCAATTTAGTCTCTTAATTTTTTATCACGTTTAATAGGAATTTAGAATTAGCCTTTGTCATTTTTTAAAATTCCCTAAGTTTTATTTGTGATGGTAAAATCATTGATGAAGCAACATTCAATTAGCTTACTCCCATGCTCATTTACAGTTTCTGTGCCACTGGGCTCAACAATATCTTCTATCTATGCATTAAAATTTTTCATTATCATTATAACGTTCTGGCTTTTTAGATAGCATTTTATTTCTTCATAAGAGCTTTCAACTTCTACATCTTCATTATCAGATAATGGTTTGGTTACCAGTTGAGCTACAACGACTCTGTCTGAAATTGGACATAAACTCCCCAGACTCTTGCTGTTGTTTTATGAAATAAGATACCAACAACTACTTCATGTGTATGTCACTCTGAATAAATTATATTCTGCTACCTGGTTTCATGGAACATGCCCCTTTCCATCTTTCCTAGACAAATCTTAGAATATTTGGTCATATTCGGTCCATTTCTTGATTAAATTTATCTAACTTTCTTTTTGGTACAATGCACGCACATTCCATGTTGCCATTTTTTGTTTGTTTGGTTATATTAATTTTGCGAGCAGACGCTGGATGACGACCTGGAGCCACCTGCTATACATGGCTATCCCTGCCGAAAGAAAGATTTGGATCGGAATCAAATCTCCGTAACGTTACTCAGTAAGATTTGTCAGATTTTGCAACATTTTTGTTTGTTGCCTACTGCCGGCTTGTGTAAGGGCTCTCCGATAGTCTGTGTTTTGTAACTAACTCACAAGGCAGTTGTGGTCTGTGGATGGCTATTGTCCTATCAAGAATCTTCCACCCTTTGCAGGTCTTATTTTTAGTCCTACTGAGCTCCTCTACCCTCCTCATCAATTTAAAATTAACGAGGTTATCGATATAGTTTCCGATTTTATGACAGATGCAGCTTAACGTCATACCCAGATCAATGAAAATGAAAAATGGATAAACCACAGGACCAGATAACATATCATTAGAATTAATTACAGCATTAGATGACCTATGAATAAATCTGACAACACAACTCCATCGTCGCACAATTCCAGAAATTCTTTGTAAATCTATTTTTATAGCACAACCTAAAACACTAGTAGCAACAGAATGTGCACTTCATAGAACAATCAGTTTAACGAGCCATTTAACAAAAGTCCTGTCATTTGCTTTGATGCATCGAATGCGCATGAGTCTTAGACCAGAAATATCCGAAAAACAGTTTGGCTTTATGCCTGATAAAGAGACTAGAAATGCAATGTTCACTTCACCAATGCTTATGGAAAGGTGCAAGAAATGCAAAAAAAGACCTCCATCTTCTTCATTGATTATTCTAAGACTTTTGACGAAGTAAAAAATGTAGAGCTGTTTCGAATGAAGGAAAATTAGACATTTGATGGGGAAGACCTGAGAGTAATTAGAATATTTGGATCAAATTGCATCTATGAGGACTGAAGGAGATCACAGTGATTTCAAAACCTAAAGAGTTGTGAGTCAGGGATGTTGAATGACTTCTGATCTGCTTACCTATATAATGATACAGTTTCAAGAAATCTTGATGATATTTCAGGCTTAAAATATGTGAAGAAAATCTTAAGAATCTCTCAAAAAAAAAACAACAGAATGCATGTTTGCCTCAAAGAAATCCTAAAACTCCAAATGTAATCTCGTTAGTAAAGGCGAATAAATCAAGAGATTACCAAGTTCAAATATCTCGATTACCTGATAACATCAAATGGTAAATACACAAGTGCAATGAGCAGAATAATAGCCATGGCTAGCCATGGCCAAAGATACATTCCAAAAAAGAAAATGAAACCAATATTGGCAAACAGAAACATAAGTATGTAAACCAAAATAAAGAGGATTAATGTCATTACTTTTATATGGTAGTGAGTTTTGGACACTAAACATAGAAACAGAGAGAAAACTATAGCTAGGAGATGTAGGTTATCAGAACAGTGATGAGGATATCAAGGACCGAAAAAAGTCCAATGAATTGGTACTGGAAGAGACTAGCGATCACTTATTAAAACCATAAAACGAAAGCAAATGCAGTTTTTAGGACATATTAGTTGACGACAAAAAAGTATGGAACATCTAGCAGTCAATGGAAAAATTGAAGACAAACGTAGAAATAGTAGGAGTCTTGACACATGGGCAGTGGGTTATGGTAGAAATAACATTCCATTAAGATCCACTGAGAACAGGTTTGAGTGGAGGACTATGATTGCTAATGTCTGTTCCATACAAGCCAGCTTAAGAAGATTGATAGTGCTTAATATTGTAACTTTTTCTAAGCTTGTCAAATCCTGCAGATGAAAGATGTTTAACAAAGGCACCTAGGTTGCATTTTTCTTTTGTATAAGAAAATGTTGTTTCTATTGACTCCATGCTTAATTTGTTATCGTATTTTGTGTTGATTTTGTCCTTTTTGTTGTTGGCGACTTTTACATTTCAGGATAGACTTATGTTCTAGTCCACCCAATATTTTCTGAACATTGCCGTAAAAACAAGATGAATGTTACCCTAGTGTTGGACGCTGTAGGTCAAGTTAAAAAGGTCATAGAGACTGAGCTAGTAGTAAAATACCTGCTCCATAGTGTTCAGCTATTTATCAGCGGTGCTGCCGTATGTTTTAACCTCATCAACACATCCACATTTCTCCACTTGGGACTCAAAGACAGCAGCACTGTGTGTTTCTTTGCTCTCTCAGTGGCCGATTTCCTCTCCGCCGTGTTTATGATGTGCTTGTATCTACTAGATATCATCGGCACCTTGCAAAAGATTAACCTGTACGCCTTCCGGGTTTTCCCGTTCCTCTTCTCCGTAGCAGCGAAAGAGACAGCTGCAGGAATAACCACGTACATTGCTTTACAAAGAGCCTTGTGTGTGGCCTCGCCTTTCTTCACCCGCCAAGCTTTTACTAGGAAGAGATCAGCTCTTGTAATTTGCATCATTTTTGCTTTTTATCTGGTTTTTTCTGTGATAAGAGCCTTCAATGTCGAAATATATCAGGTAGTAAATCCTGCTACAAACACAAGCGTCCATATTCTTTTCTTCACCGACACGTACCAGATAATAAATTTGTACCTCACACTTTACCGGAACGTTACTGTGTTCGTCGAACAAGGAACTATGATAATTTGCATAGTTGTTATAGCCCAGGGCCTGCGCTCTTCCAGACGACTGAAGGAACGATCTGGCTCTAAACATGTTGCCACTTCTGCTGTCAAGAACCCAAGTATCAACATATCTGTCTCAAGCGGTATTGGAAATTCCTCAACAGTGCAGGCTACAAAGAAGGGTGACAATAAAGAAAACCAGGCGGTACAGCAGTGCTTGGCCATTGTTATACTGCATGTTGTCTACAGTTGCCCTAGAGTCATTACCAGATTTTTTTTTCTGATCTTTCCGACCTGGCAGCGGACTCTATTTAACAAATATTTCCTAGATGTTATCTCTGTCTCTGACGGTATAAACGCTGCAGCCCAGTTTTTCATCTACATGAGGTTTAATAGGAAATATAAAGAGTTTGTATCCTCTAAGATTCGTTGCAGAGTAGCTTCTCAGAAATAACATTAGTGCTACTCGCCATTACGTTTGAAAAAAAAAACGCCTGCTCTTTCTAAAGCCAGATGACATAATATTTCTTTTCCAGTCTACGTGTTTCTGTTATATGAAAATAACAATTTCACCTTAAAATCTGTAACCCGCATCTTTGAACGAGATTTGTAACTGGCTAAAACTTTTTTTAAAGTTCTTACGTCTAGAATATTCGAAATGAAACTAAAAACAAATAAGAATGTAAAAGGTCTATGGAAGCGCACCGTGAGGGAACACATCTCGAACATACTCACTGTTCAAATCCTCTTGATATGCATGGGGCGAAACTTTTCACAAGAGATAATTGTCCCCAAATCAATGGCTCTTTCTTAGAACTCGCTTTAATTCAGTGAAATTTTTATCTTTTTCTTTTTTTTTAATTTTACTTTTTAAATATAATTCAAAGTGAGCGTATTATCTTTAAGAGATAAATTTATAATGTATTTTTAAATAAAATATTAAGATGAGTGGTTACCATGCTTACTATGCCATCTTCTAAATTGGTATATAGATCCAGTTAAACAATATTTGTTTGATTTGTTTTTCAATATACATATAAATTCCAGTTTAATTAAAGTATGCGGCTAGCGAGTCCACCCTGAGATCTGCAGGGACCCTTCTGTCGCGGGTTCGAGCCCCGCCACCGGCGCCCTGGCCTGACGGAGAGCCTGAAAGCCTGAGATCACCTTGTTGTGGACTGGCTATATACAGAAACCCATCTCTCACTTAAAGTATGCGGCGATATCGGGTACGTAATGTTTGGACGAGATTTGTTATTTTATGAATTTTTTGTACACCAGCATCCACAACTCTCACCAAGCACTGGAAACTTCGATCTTTGAACGCATTATAAATGTATGGAAATACTAATGTTATGGATTATCATTATTATCTATCAGAAGAGATATATTTTGTATTTATAAAGTTACAATTTTCCTCTTATATGTCAGCTATTACCAAATTAAATTTGTTCAAAAGCATTTTTACTTGTAACCAGAGAACATTAGTAAGCGTTGGTTTGTAGGAGCAAGTAGATTTCAAAGCAGTTATGGTGAAAGTTGCATCAGTCATAGGCAATGAAACTTTAAGACAAATTTTTCAACAGAAGAGCATAGACTATCTAGCATTCACTTGAAAGATTGAAATCAAACGTAGTAGAGGTCAACAGAGAGAAAAGCTCATAGATAGTCTTAACTCATGGGCAGTGGGTAATGATAGCAACAACAGCCCTGTAAGATTCAATAAGAACATGTTTGTGTGGAGGACTAAGATGGCTAATGTCTTTTCCAGACAGGACAGCTTAAGAGGATTGTAAGAGTCAGCATTGAATATCTCACCTCCTTTTAGGTTTATCAAATTCTACACTTTAAAGATACAACCGAAACCCATAGCTGATTTTTGATATTTCACTTTAGGATATTCTCAAGAAAGCAAAAGTTGAGTACCAAATATTTAATAGATTTTTGTGGGTTGTTTTTGTTTTGTTTTGTTTTGGTTTTTTTGTAAACTTTCAGCCTTGACGTGCGGCTTACAAAATTCCGGAAAATTAATATCGTTTTGATGTCTATCTAGATATTTAGTTTCACCAGCTTTATAAGGTTTAAATAAGGTTATAAAATGTCGTTTTGTAAAACAGCGTTGGGATTTTAAATTTATGATCACATAAAATTGCATGATCTAAAGTAAAATATCTGCATTTCTGTAAACTTTTGACGCCCTCCGATAATTTGTATAACCATTACATGTTTGGGCTTAAATCCATTATAATAAACGTTAACGAAAGCATCCAGGTTGCAATTTTTTAGCATTTCGTTTTAATATGATAATGTTGTTTCTATTTTAGTGTGCTTGTCTTTTTTATTTTATATTTTTTTGCTACTTTGTGTTCCCTCCGTTGATTTTTTTCTTGCTGGCGATTTTTACTTTTCAGGATTTGCTGTATGTTCTAGTCCACCCAGTATTTTCTGAAAACAATAATCAAAATAAGATGAATGATACCCTAGTATTGAACGCTGTGGGTCAATTTAAAAGGGCAATAGAGACTGCGCTAGTAGTAAATTACCAGCTGAAGAGTGTTCAGCTATTTATCAGCGGTGCTGCCGTATGTTTTAACCTCATCAACATATCCACATTTCTCCATTTGAGTCTCAAAGACAGCAGCACCGTGTGTTTCTTTGCTCTCTCTGTGGCCGATTTCCTCTCCGCCGTGTTCATGATGTGCATGTATCTACTAGATATCATCGGCACTTTGGGGAAGATTAACCTGCCCGCCTTTCGAGTTTTCCCGTTCATCTTCTCCGCAGCAGGGAAAGACACATCTGCAGGAATCACTACGTACATTGCTTTACAAAGAGCCTTATGTGTGGCCTCACCTTTCTTCACCCGCCGAGCTTTTACTCGGAAGAGATCAGTTCTTATAATTTGCATCATTTTTGCTTTTTATCTGGTCTTCTCAGTGATAAGAGCCTTCAATGTGGAAATACGTCAGGTAGTAAATCCTGCTACAAACATAAGCGTCCATGTTCTTTTTTTCACCGACACGTTCCAGATAACAAACTTGTACCTCTCACTTTACCGGAACGTTACTGTGTTCGTCGAACAAGGAACTATGATAATTTGCATTGTTGTTATAGTCCAGGGCTTGCGCTCTTCCAGACGACTGAAGGAACGATCTGGCTCCAAACATGTCGCTACTTCTGCTGTTATCAACCCAAGAATCAACATATCTGGCTCAAGCGGGATGGGAAATTGTTCCACAGTGCAGGCTACAAAGAAAGGAGACAATAAAGAAAACCAGGCGGTACAGCAGTGCTTGGCCATTATTATACTGCATATTGTCTACACCTTCCCTAGATTCATCAGCAGATCTATTTTTCTGATCTATCCGGTCTGGTTACGGACTCAGTTTAACAAATATTTCCTCGAAGTTATCTCTGTCTCTGACGGTATACACGCTGTAGCTCAGTTTGTCATCTATATGAAGTTTAATAAGAAATATAAAGAGTTTGTGTCCTCTAGGTTTCGTTGCTGACTAGCGTCTCAGAAATAATATCAGTGCTACCCAATATTACTTTGACAAAAAGAAAAAGCCTGTTCTTTCTAAAGCCAGATTTATGGGTTTTTTCAGTCTACATTTTTCTGTTATATGAAAAAAACACTTGCACCTTAAAATCTGAAATCCTCATCTTTGAACGAGATTTGTAACTGTCTAAAAACTTCCTTTTTATTAGTTTTTACATCTAGTTTATTAGAAATGTAACCCACAGCAAAGAAGACTATAATAGGTCTCAAGTGCACCGTGTGGGAACGCATCTTGAATATAGTCACTGTTCAAATCTTCTAAATATGCATAGACGATACTTTTCACAACAGATAACTGTCCCAAATCAATGGCTCTTTCTTAGAACTCGCTTGAATTCAGTTCAAATTTTCTTTTTCTTTTTTTTTTTTTTTTAAAAATTAAAAATGGGCGTATTAACTTTAAGAGATAAATGTATTACTTATTTTTAAAAGAAATATTAAGACGACTGGTTACCATGCTAACTTTGCCATTTTCTATAGGGTGTATATTTTATAGTTATTCAATATTTCTTTGGTTTTTTCCTTTACAATACAAACAGGAAGTTCGGCTCACTTTAAGTATGCGACGATATCGGGTTCGTAATGTTTCGACGAGATTCGTTATTATATTAATTATTGTACACAAACATCCATTACTCTCACCAAGCGTTGGAAACTATGACCTTTGAACTTATTGTAAATATATGGAAATACTAATGTTATGGATTGTCATTATAGGTGTTATCTATCAGAAGTGGTATATTTTGTATTGATAAAGTTACAATACTCCTCTCATATGTTAATTATTACAAAATAAAACATGCTCAAAAGCATTTTTATTTGTAACTTGAGACCAATAGTAAGCGTTGGTTTGTAGGCAAAAACAGATTGCCTCCGTCATTTGCAATGAAACTTCTAGGACAATTTTTTTAACAGAAGAGTATAGAATATCTAGCACTCACTGGAAAGATTGAAGTCAAACGTAGTAGAGGTCAACAGAGAGAAAAGCTCATAGATAGTCCTAAATTATGGGCAGTGATAATGATAGCAACACCAGCCTTGTTAGATTTATTTAGAACACATTTGAGTGGAGAACCAAGAAGATGGCTAATGTCGTTTCCATACAGGATAGCTCAGTAGCATTATAAATGTCAGTATTTGATAACTCACCTCTTCTAGGCTTATCAAATTCTGCACTTTAAAGATACTACCGAATCCCATTTCTGATTTTTATTACTTCAATTTAAGATATTCTCAAAAAACTAAAAGTAGGGCACCAAATATTTAATAGGTTTTTTTTTTAATCTTTGAGCCTTGACTTGCGGCGTACAAAGGTCCAGGAAAGTATTATCGTTTCGATGTCTATCTACGATATTTAGTTTCGCCAGCTTTATAAGGTTTAAATAGGATTAGAAAATGTCGTTTTATAAATCTGTAAAACAGCTTTGGGCTTTTAAAATATGACCACATAAATTGGCATGATATAAAGTAAAATATATGTATTTTTGTAAAATTTTGACGGCCTACGATAATTTGTGTAAGCATTACACGTTTGGGCTTAACTCCATTATAATAACATTTAAAGATGGCACTCAGCTTGCAATTTTTTGAATATTTCGTTTTGATATGAGATTGTTGTTTCTGTTTTACGATGCTTCTCTTTTTATGCTACTTTGTGTTAACTTCGTTGATCTTTTTCTTGCTGGCGATATTTACGTTTCAGGATTCACTCTATGTTCTAGTCCACCCAATATTTTCTGAATATCAAAATCAAAACAAGATGAATGATACCCTTGTATTGGACGCTGTGGGTCAAGTTGAAAGGGCGACAGAAACTGCGCTGGTAGTAAATTACCTGCTCCATGGTGTTCAGCTATTTATCAGCGGTGCTGCCCTATGTTTTAATCTTATCAACACATCCACATTTTTCCACTTGGGACTCAAAGACAGCAGCACTGTGTGTTTCTTTGCTCTCTCTGTGGCCGATTTCCTCTCCGCCGTGTTCATAATGTGCATGCATCTACCAGATACCATCGGCACCTTGCGAAAGATTAACCTACCCGCCTTTCGGGTTTGCTCATTCCTCTTCTCCGTAGCAGCGAAAGATACGGCTGCAGGAATCACCACGTACATTGCTTTTCAAAGAGCCTTGTGTGTGGCCTCTCCTTTCTTCACCCGCCGAGCTTTTACTCGAAAGAGATCAGCTCTTGTGATTTGCGTCATTTTTGCATTTTATCTTGTCTTCTCTGTGTTAAGAGGCTCCAATATGGAAATACATCAGGTAGTAAATCCTGCTACAAACGCAAGCGTCCGTGTTCTTTTCTTCACCCACACGTACCGGATAATAAACTTGTACCTCACACTTTACCGGAACGTTACTGTGTTCGTCGAACAAGGAACTATGATAATTTGCATCGTTGTTATAGTCCAGGGCTTGCGCTCTTCCAGACGACGGATGGAACGATCTGGCTCCAAACATGTCGCTACTTCTGCTGTTATCAACTCAAGCATCAACATATCTGGCTCAAGCGGGATGGGAAATTGTTCAACAGTGCAGGCTACAAGGAAGGGAGACAATAAAGAATACCTGGCGGTGCAGCAGTGCTTGGCCATTGTTATACTGCATATTTTCTACACTTGCCCTAGAGCCATCAGCAGATCTATTTCTCTGATCTTTCCGACCTGGCATCGATCTCTGTTTAACAAATATTTACTAGATATTATCTCTGTCTCTGACGGTATAAACGCTGCAGCTCAGTTTGTCATCTATATGAAATTTAATAAGAAATACAAAGAGTTTATATCCTCTAAATTTCGTTGCGGACAAGCTTCTCTGAAATAACATTAGTGGTACTTAGCATTACGTTGGTTGAGAAAAAAAAACGCCTCCTCTTTCTTAAGCCAGAATTTATAATATAATTTTTTTTCAGTCTCCGTGTTTCTGATATATGAAAACAATAATTGCACCTTAAAATCTATGATCCCCATCTTTGAATGAGATTTGTAACTGGCTAAAAACTTTCCTTTTCTTTTTATTTCTTTTGTCTAGACTATTGGACATGTAACAAAAAGCAAGGAAGAATGTAATAGGTCTATGGAAGTGCGCCGTGAGGGAACTCATCTCGATCATATTCACTGCTCAAATCCTCTTGATATGCATGGACGAAACATTTCACAAGAGATAAATGTCCCAAATTAATCGCTCTTCCTTAGAACATGTTTTACTTCAGTGAACTTTTTATCTATTTTTTTTTATTCTTTTTAAAAATATAATTTTAAGTAGTCGTATAAACTTTAAGAGGTAAATTTATGACTTATTTTTAAAAGAAATATTAAGACGAGTGGGTACCATGCTAACTTTGCTATTTTCTAAAAGGTGTATATAAATCCAGTTATACAATATTTGTTTGATTTTTTATTTTACAATACAAACATAAAGTTCGCCTAACTTTTAAGTATGCGACGATATCGGGTACGTAATGTATCGACGAGATTCCTTTTTTATGAATTTTTTGTACACCAGCATCCACAACTCTCACCAAGCACTGGAAACTTCGACCTTTGAACGCATTATAATGTTTGGAAATACTAAGTTTATGGATTGCCATTATTAGTGTTATCTGTCAGAAGTGATATATTTTGTATTTATAAAGTTACAATACTTCTGTTACATGTTAGTTATTACATAATAAAACGTGTTCAAGAGCATTTTTTTTATTTGAAAGCAGAGAACAATATCAAGCGTTGGTTTGTAGGCGAAAACAGAGTTCAGAGCAGTTATGATGAAAGTTGCCTCCGTCATAGGCAATGGAACTTCTAGGACAAAATTTACAACAGAAGAGTATAAAATATCTAGAACTCACCGCAAAGATTGAAGTCAAACGTAGTAGAGGCCAACAGACAGAAAACTTCATAGATAGTCTTAACTCATGGGCAGTGGGTAATGATAGCAACAACAGCTAAGTAAGATTCATTTATAATAGGCTTGAGTGGAGGACTAAGATGGCTTAGGTCTTTTCCAGACAGGACAGCTGAATAGGATTATATAAGTCAGTATTTAATATTTCACCTACATCTAGGCTATCAAATCTACACTTTAAAGATACTACCGAAACCCATGGCTGATTTTTATTATTTCACTTTAATATATACTCAAGAAAGCAAACCTTGAGCACCAAATATTTCATAGTTGTTTTTTTTTTTTTTGTTTTTGTTGTTTTTTTAATCTTTCAGCCTTGATTTGCGGCGTACAAAGTTCCAAAAAATTAGTGTCGTTTAGATGTCTATCTGCGACAGTAAGTTTCGCAAGCTTTATAGGGTTTAATTAAGGTTTTAAAATGTCGTTTTGTAAAACAGCGTTGGGAATTTAAAACATGATCACATGAAATGGCATGATCTAAAGTAAAATATCTGTATTTCTGTAAAATTTTTGACGCCCTTCGATAATTTGTATAACCATGACACGTTTGGGCTTAAAGACATTATAATAAGATATAACGAAGGCATCCAGGTTGCAATTGTTTGAACATTTCCTTTTCATAAGTAAATATTGTTTCTCTTCTACCATGCTTCTTTTTTTATGTTACTTTGTGTTTACTTGTTGATGTTTTTCTTGCTGGCGATTTTTTATTTTCAGGATTTACTCAACGTTCTAGTCCACCCAATATTTTCTGAAAACCACAATCAAAATAAGATGAATGATACCCTAGTATTGAACGCTGTGGGTCAAGTTGAAAGGGCACTAGAGACGCAGTTAGTAGTAAAATACCTACTCTATGGTGTTCAGCTTTTTATCAGCAGTGCTACCGTATGCTTTAATCTTATCAACACATCCACATTTCTCCACTTGGGACTCAAAGACAGCAGCACTGTGTGTTTCTTTGCTCTCTCTGTGGCCGATTTCCTCTCCGCCGTGTTCATAATGTGCATGTATTTACAAGATACCATCGCCACCTCGCGAAAGATTTACCTGCCCGCCTTTCGGGTTTGCTCATTCCTTTTCTCTGTAGCAGCGAAAGAGACGGCTGCAGGAATCACTACGTATATTGCTTTACAAAGAGCCTTGTGTGTGGCCTCGCCTTTCTTCGTCCGCCAAGCTTTTACTCGAAAGAGATCAGCTCTTGTAATTTGCGCCCTTTTTGCTTTTTATCTTGTCTTCTTTGTGTTAAGAGCCTCCAATGTGGAAATACATCAGGTTGTAAATCCTGCTACAAACGCAAGCGTCCATGTTCTTTTCTTCACCGACACGTACCAGATAATAAACTCGTACCTCTCACTTTACCGGAACGTTACTGTGTTCGTCGAACAAGGAACTATGATAATTTGCATTGTTGTCATAGCCCAGGGCCTGCGCTCTTCCAGACGACGGATGGAACGATCTGGCTGTAAACATGTCGCCACTTCTTCTGTTATCAACACAAGCATCAACATATCTGGCTCAACAATGCAGGCTACAAAGAAAAAATACGTTAAAGAAAACCAGGCGGTACATCAGTGCTTGGCCATTGTTATACTACATGTTGTCTACAGTTGCCCTAGAGTCATCAGCAGATGCATTTATCTGATTTCTCCGACCTGGCATTCAACTCTATTTAACAAATATTTACTCGATATTATCTCTGTCTCTGACGGTATAAACGCTGCAGCTCAGTTTGTCATCTATATAAGGTTTAATAAGAAATATAAAGAGTTTGTATCCTCTAGGTTTCGTTGCAGAGTAGCTTCTCAGAAATAGCATTAGTGCTACTCGCCATTACGTTGGGAAAAAAGCCTGCTTTTTTTTAAGGCAGATTACATAATATATCGTTTTTTTTTCTGTCTCCGTGTTTCTGTTATATGAAAACAAAAATTTCCCCTTAAAATCTGAAATCTACATCTTTAAACGAGATTTGTAACATGCTCAAAATTTTTTTTTTAGTTCATACGTCTAGATTATTGGAAATGTAACAAAAAGCAAGTAAGAATGGAATAGGTCCATGGAAGTGCGCCGTGAATGTATCTAGAACATACTCACTGTTCAAATTCTCTTCATGTTTATAGACGAAACTTTTTAAAAGATATAACTACCCTCTATTCAAAAGTGCTTTTTTTAGAACACGCTTTACTTCAGTGACCTCTTTATTGTTTTGTTTTTTTTATATTTATTTTTATTTGGTTTTATTTTAATTCAAAATGGGTGTATTTAGTTTGACAGATGAAACTGTAAGGACGTGGTGTTACCATGTTCACTTTGCCAACGTCTTAAATGGATAATCACATTCAGTTACGCAATATTTGTTGAATTTTTTTTACAATACAAAACAAAAAATGCGGCTTATTTTAAATATGTGACGATATTGTGCACGTTATGTTTTGATGAGATTCGTTATTTTATGAATTTTCGCTGCACAAGAGCATCATAAACTCACGCTATCACGCTGGAAACTGTGACCTTTTGATTTACTGAAAATGTATAGAAACACGTATTTTATGAAATACCATTATTGCCGTTATTTATAAGAAGTGATACATTTTTACTTACGAAGTTACAATACTCCCCTCATGTATAAGAAGTTATTACAAAATAATATACGTTCAAAAGCATTTATACTTGTCACCAAAAATCATTTACAAGCGATGGTTTGAAGGCGAAAACAGATTTCAGAGCAATTACGATAAAAGTTGAATCTGTCATAGGCAATGGCAACTTCTAGGACGAGTTTGTCAACGCAAGAGTATAGAATATCTAGCAATCACTGAAAAACATGAGACTAACGCAGTACAGATAGACAGATAGTAAAGTTCATTGTTAGTCTTCACTCATGGGCAGTGGGTAATGATGATAGCAAAAATAAGTCCCGTTACACTAATTGAGAACAGGTTTGAGTGGAAGACTATGATTCGTAATGTTTGTTTTTTTTTCCGACAGGACAGCTAAAGAAGATTATAAAAATCAGTACTTTATATCTCACCTTCCTCTAGGTTTATCAAATTCTGCACTTAAAAGATATTTAACAAAGGCATCCAGATTGCAATTTTTTTAAAATTTATTTTATTCTTTGAATAATCATGCTTCTCTCTTTACATTATTTTGTGTTGACTTCGTTGTTATTTTTGTTGCTGGCGAATTTTACATTTCAGGAAATACTTATGGTCTAGCCCACCCAATATTTCCTGAACACTGCCATAAAGGCAAGATGAATGCTACTCTAATATTTGAGGCTATGAGTCAAACCAAGAAGGCAATAGGGACTGAGCTAGTGAAAAAATACCTGCTCACGGGTGTTCAGCTATTAATCAGCGGTGCTGCCGTATGTTTTAATCTCATCAACATATCCACATTTCTCCACTTGGGACTCAAAGACAGCAGCACCGTGTGTTTCTTTGCTCTCTCTGTGGCTGATTTCCTCTCCGCCGTGTTCACGATGTGCTTGTATCTACTAGATATCATCGGCACCTTGCGACTACTTCACCTGTCCGTCTTACGGGTGTTCCCGTTCCTCCTCTCCGTAGCAGCGAAAGAGACGGCTGCAGGAATAACCACGTACATTGCTTTACAAAGAGCCTTGTGTGTGGCCTCGCCTTTCTTCGTCCGCCAAGCTTTTACTCGGAAGAGATCAGCTCTTGTAATTTGCATCATTTTTGCTTTTTATCTGAGCTTCTTTGTGTTAAGAGCCTCCAATGTGGAAATGCGTCAGGTAGTAAATCCTGCTACAAACGCAAGCGTCCGTGTTCTTTTCTTCACCCACACGTACCAAATAATAAACTTGTACCTCGCACTTTACCGGAATGTTACCGTGTTCGTCGAACAAGGAACTATGATAATTTGCATTGTTATTATAGCCCAGGGCCTGCGCTCTTCAAGACGACTGAAGGAACGATCTGGCTCTAAACATGTCGCGACTTCTGCTGTCATCAACCCAAGTATCAACATAACTGGCTCAAACAGGATTGAAAATTCCTCAACGGTGCAGGTTACAAAGAAGGGAGACAACAAAGAAAACCAGGCGGTGCAGCAGTGCTTGGCCATTGTTATACTGCATGTTGTTTACAGTTGCCCTAGAGTCATCAGCAGATGTATTTCTCTGATCTTTCCAATCTGGCATCGATCTCTGTTTAACAAATATTTCCTCGATATTATCTCTGTCTCTGACGGTATAAACGCTGCAGCTCAGTTTGTCATATATATGAGGTTTAATAAGAAATATAAAGAGTTTGTGTCCTCTAGGTTTCGTTGCAGAGTAGCTTCTCAGAAATAGCATTAGTGCTACTCGCCATTACGTTGGGAAAAAAAGCCTGCTTTTTTTAAGGCAGATTACATAATATATAGTTCTTTTTCTGTCTCCATGTTTCTGTTATATGATAACAAAAATTTCCCCTTAAAATCTGTAATCTACATCTTTGAACGAGATTTGTAACATGCTTAAAATATTTGTTTTAGTTCATACGTCTAGATTATTGGAAATGTAACAAAAAGCAAATAAGAATGGAATAGGTCCATGGAAGTGCGCCGTGAGGCGTCACTCTTTCCCGTCCCTAGACCCTAGTTTACACTGCAGAGCAGTGAAATAAATATCAATTAGCGCTATGTAAATTGTACGTCATTGATCAAAATAAGGTTTCTTTCGTGTGTCTTAATTTGTAAGGGTTGACTTTATTGGCACTTTTTTTCTCGTTGTTGTTGAATTTCAATAATAGCAAATTTTAAAAAAAAATTATCGTTTTGTTGGCAATATTTGCAATAATACATTTGCATTGTGTTTTGCATATTTGTAACGATGTGAGCCTCTCATCTTCAGCTTAATTGATTTCAAGGAGTAAAAGAAATTGCTCTATACCCTTTTCGAATTCAGATTACTTATCTCTCAAGCTTATGTACTGTGTGGAGCAAGTTAATACCAGTGAATGCAGGAAATATTAGTCGCGGTAGCCTATACTTATGCATTGCTTTGAAAACAGTCTTACGATAGCGTTTTCAATGCCTAGTGTCAGACTGCAGTGGTTGATGAAAGGCAGTAATATTATAAAACTGGTTTGCTTGTTTATGAGCGAGATATGTCATAAAGATATTTAAATTAAACTTACGCTCGCTCCTGTCTTCAATTTTGTCAGCACCCAAAACTAACAATATATGAAAAGTACGTAATTTACCTACTCCCTGTCACACAAAAAAATCAAAAACATTGAATTTTTTTTTTTAAGAGTGCGTGTAACTAATTTTCCTCCTACCATTTATTTTAATTATCCACCTTTCGAACAAGAAAATCTTTGAGCACGAATTTTCCACGACAACGTTTTCTTTTTTTCAACTGAAAGAAATAAAGAAAAGGCAAAGATATCGAGATATCGAGATTTTTGTATGTTGATTCGTAAAGTCATAGGGTAACCAAAAGAGTTTGTAAATTGGATTATCTTTTTTGTCTTTTCTTTCCATAATTATTGTCCATGATGGATCGTTGTTTAGTATACATTTGGAATGGTTGAAGGGTTCTTAAATGAAAATATGCTCTTGAAGTTTTACAAGTTTCACACGAGACAGAAAATCGTCCACAAAAACAAGAACAAATATTTCGAAATAAACCTTGTTTTATAATTAAATCAAATATAAATTATCGTGCATTGAATTATTTCTAAACCTTTGAACGTTTTTGATATTTATTCATTATGTTAATAACACATTTAGTTGAATTTATGAGATATAAAATTCTAGATGAGCTTCTTAAGTACCCATGTCTGAAACAAATATTGGAGACCACAGTTCTCCACCTCAACAGCTGTAGCTGTCTTTAGTGGAACGTTTCATTTAAAAAAAAAAAAAAAGCAAGAAAGAAAAGACCTGCATTTAGATCAAGTTGAAAACCATAATGGTCACGGCAGCAAAATTGCATCCTATACACCACCAGTGCTGATCTAACCAATCAGTCTGAGTGAACTTTCGAGTATTATCCTAAAGATAAGTATATCGACCAAGTCAAGCAGAAAAAAACACAAAAAAAACCGTTCACTAACTACTCTCTGTGAAAACTTGAGGCGATTCTGATGATAGCGCGTGCAATGCAGATAAATATTTTAAATGTTCTACCAACCAGTTTTATTATATATATATAAAATATATAGTGTACCGGAAGTAAATTTCCAGAGCGAACTTATCATTAATTCTAAATCATACAATTAGGGTTTAAATTTAAGACTATCAAAAACGTTACTTTTTTTTTTTTTATCTAAATAAAATGCCAGTGTCACTTTTTTCAACCTCAATAATGGCAAACCTCAAATTAAAATTTCTTGAGATTAAATTGTCGAAAATTGTTTTAACATTAACTTTATATACAGATGAAAAAAATATAGACTATTTCATTCTCTTTTTATATCGTAACCCCTGGTAAATTGTTTAATAAAAATCTAGCTATACCAAACAACTTCACCTGCTATTAAAATTGTAGGTTTTTAAAACTTATTTTAAGGGCAGGCAAGAAACTAGCACTGAATTTTTAATGCAAAATATACAAGTTACAAATGCAATTGAACTGAATTACGAAAGCTCCATGTTTCAAATTTAATCATCAGAAGACATGATTATGTTATCTGAAACCACTTATTCATGTTTTGTTTTTTTTTTTTTTTTTTAATTCAGCTATAAAACCTATTATCCTATTATTGAAGAAAGAATCTGAGGTGCGTGCAGGATGGCTCATTTTTTACCTATTCTTTCGCTGAACATCTTGATGGGTAACAATATAAAGATATGTTTGATCTACAAAATCAATGTTGCTGATATTTTAAATGATGACGTGTTTTTTTTTTAGTGTGTTTAAGAGAAAGACTGATTTTTTTAAAGTCCTGATATACATTATTCTTGTATCACAATTATATATAACAGAAAATTGTGACAAATTGAGAGAGAGGGAGGGGAAACTATATTTGTAAGTGTCACTAGCAGGTCATAAAATGCCGCATATATTTCTGAGCTGGTCTTCACTGAAACAAGACATGGCTGGCCATCTTCCATACCTACCTACTCAAGCTTTTAAAAGATAGAGGAAATCAGCCCAGCAAACTTCGATATAAATAAACCACGATAGACGTCGTCGTCGTCGTCGTCGTCGTCGTCGTCGTAGTAGTAGTAGTAGTAGTAGTAGTAGTAGTAGTAGTAGTAGTAGTAGTAGTAGTAGTAGTGGTAGCAGTAGTAGTAGTAGTAAGTAGTAGCAGTAGCAGTAGCGTTAGCAGTAGTAGTAGTAGTAGTAGTAGTAGCAGTAGTAGTAGTAGTAGTAGTAGTAGTAGTAGTAGTAGTAGTAGTAGTAGTAGTAGTAGTAGTAGTAGTGGTAGTTTTTGTTGTTGCTGTTGTTGTTGTCGTTGTTTTTGTCAAATTTCTGGTAGAAGTAACACTACTACTATTAGCAGCAATACCAGTGATTGCTGTGACCGTAGAGTTAACAGAAAGATTTCTAGTTTCATTAGTTTTTCCAGTCTCTTAATTTATCTGACTTGAAGAAAGATGCTGCTGCCAGAGTAGTTAGCATTGCCAGCATTCTGCAATAGAAAGCTATAAAGTCTAACACACGACCAACATCCAACAGCGTAGTTTCTTTGCTGACAAAAAGTAAAAGTGTCACTACTCGTCGATTTTCTTACGCGGTG
>BLXT01007498.1:158593-169747 GCA_019648995.1 Plakobranchus ocellatus | reverse complement strand
ATCTATCTGTCTACTTCTTTATGTGACTACCTACTTCTATATTATTACTATTATTATAATATAAGTTTCCTGTCGCCTATTCCCTTTGTTCCGCCTTTTATTTGGTGTGTCCTTCTTGCGCAGTCGTTTGTTGTACCGTGTGTTGTTATATTCCTATTCCCTAAACAAATAGCATGACATCAAAAGTGCTCAGTAAGAAAATCTGCCGATGTAAAATAAAATGTATGTTTCTGTATGAACTCTAAGTGACACTGAACTGGACTAAGGACATGATTCCTATTCTTCTGCCTGCTTTTTTCTGAGTTTTTAGCCCGCACATTTTTTTTCTCTCGTCACTTCTCAAAGAAAGAGACGATGTTGAACATCATAAATGTAATTTTTTCTGTTTGAAAAGGATTTTCAGACAACTACCATTAATCTAAGTTTGTATATGCCGAGTAACATTTTGTTTCTCTTTGCTTGCTATGGTAAACATATCGAACAAGCTTAGACAATCAAATTGTAAAATTGATTGAGGCAATTAGTATCACTTCAATCAGGATTTCAGTCTCCACCTGTTGCTGAACAAATGTACGGAAGGAGAGGGAAGGTACCTATGCTCTAAAAAGTCATTTTTTTGTTATTTGTTTTCTTGCTTTTTGTTTTTGCCCTTTGAATCAGTAATGAGCTCACATCTTTGAGAGTATTTTTCTTTCTTCATATCCAGATATGTGTTCGGATGATCTTTATGTTGTCACATTTTACTGTAAGCTATGGAGCACCAGCAGGTAATCCATAGATACCTATAAATAAGTATTTTTAAAACAATTCTTCAATGTTTGACGAGGCCACAACGACTCTAAATTAAATTCACAGTAATGATGTTTTGAGCAAAATGTTGTAGAATCTATAATTGTCATATATTTTCTACCCAAATGCTAATTCCAATCTGCACATCTTTGTCTAGATCTAGACTTGGAACGGCTGGCATTGTGATTAATTGTTATTGTTTGCTTGTAAGGTTTGACCAGATTTTGCTTAGGCCTAGGTTAGACCTATTTTTAATTGAATAGTGCTATTATTGTTTTAGCATTGTTTTTTTTTTGTTGTTGTTGTTGTTGTTGTTTTTTTTTTTTCTTGTATCTAATGATTTCTAAAAGGTTTTCGTAAGTGTGAGAACATCGTTTACAAGAAGTTGTTGGATCGCATCCTGGTGACATGATAAGCGTGTCATGTTTGTGTATAAAGAGGGACAAATAAGAGTACTTGATTGGTCAATATTTTTAGCAAACCTTGATTATATAATAAGGTGATTTCTACTTCATTATCGACAAAGTTTCTAGCGTTATATTGACTAACCAGCCTATATGCATTGCATAAACAGTATTTTCTAGAAGTTGTGGGTGGTGGGTATAAAAGAGAGTGCTGTGAGATTGTTGAGAGTGAACAAATTATTGTAAAAGGCAATTTTGGTTTTAAAGGGCCATCCACATGTGCAAAGCTCGATTTAAAAATTAATAATTTGTTAGCTCTCAACAATAAAAAAAAAAAAAACCCACCAAAATTATCTTTAAATGGCACTTTGCAAAATTTTGTCATCAGCTTCCCCCCCATTTCCGGGGCCAACCAAGAAAAAAACAACAACAAAAAATGGGTACGTTATTCCCTGTGACCTGGCCCAGGTATGGGATTTGTTACTCTGTCAGAGCTGGTTTTATACATATTATACTTCAAAAAAAAAAATTCAAGTTTAGAAAACCACATTGCTATTTGTTTCACAAACGCGTAACAGATTTTTCCTGATAAGATTTTATTAGCTAAAAGACAAAAAAAATAAATAAAAAAGAGTCACTACAATTGTTTGCTAAGAAGATATTTTTTTACTTCGTGTTTGTCCATTCTCATACTTAATTTTATATATGCGTGTATAGGTATAGAATATAGGTATACAATGTTGTGTATATCACCTTCACCAACATGATCATATTATTGATCATGGTAGTGGAAAGAAAAGCTTTGAAAAAATCGTCACTGGAATTATTTCTTTTCCTCAAGAAAACCTTCAAATTTTAAATCTTAGCAGTGTATTTCTCCAGCCTTTTCCCATGTTTCACAATTAGAAAAGCCTTATGGAGTAACTTTAGTGAGTAAAATTAATTCTTCTTTTATACAATTTATTTTCCTACCTAAAATAGTGTCGTACAAACTAATAATGCCAAGGCTCACTGTTGATAATAACATCTAAGGTTGCTGTAATTCTTGCAGACATTGTGTGAAGAAGCATTGCTTTTGCTACAAATCTATACTTTATTTACAGAAAAAAAAAAAAAAAGAAAGAAAAAGCCATGGGAAGTAAACAATACTTTTATACTGCTTGAATGCTTCAAAAATTGTCTCCCTTTGTGCTTCAAACGCGTTACATTGTTTAGGATTCCCATGAATATGAAATTTTCCTTTTCCTAGAGGACAAAAGGCAGTACGACTCGGCGAACAGTAGAAGTAATAGTAGTAGTAGTAGTAGTAGTAGTAGTAGTAGTAGTAGTAGTAGTAGTAGTAGTAGTAGTAGTAGTAGTAGCAGCAGCAGCAGCAGCGGCAGCGGCGGCAGCAGCAGCAGCAGCAGTAGTTGTAGTGGTAGAATAGGGGCTGGCTATTTATGCCTTATGTTTCTTGGCCTATATAAACGTCCCTATGTGTTCATGTTGATCTGCATTGCGTGCCTAATGAATGATAATTATTCATTTAATTCATTAAACGTTAGGAGTCAAATGTTAAAATTCTAGCTTTGCTGGTTTACCCCTAGCTTTAGTGCACTTTGATTTTCTATCAGACCCCTCTTTATCTTTTAGAGCTCATCTTTCGTAGAAAGTTATAGGCTATAGATTTTATAATAGAAAGTTATAGATGCTCATAGTTCATTACTAGATCTAAATCTAGTATTAACATACCGGGTTCTTTTTGGAAACAGTGTTATGGCTGTTATTCTATGCCAAAATATCGATTCAAGACAGAAGCTTTTAGTATTTTATCACATGATCGTTCACCTAGACTTAAAGTGATGTACCCAATTACGTGTAATATGCAAACCTTTAACAGGTTTCAGGTCTAGAGTAAATGAAACGTGAAAAAAAATTAAACCAGCAAAATATGACTGAATATAATCTTTTATAGCAGATTTTCAAACAATAGTTCTTTCGTAGTTAAAACAGTTTTAATTTCCATCCTTAATCTAGCAGATAAAGTAAGGCGTGCGATAATTTTGACATATTTGATTTAGGACAGCTGAATTCTAAATACTTATTACAATCTGCATGACTCTAGAGAGCACAAAATGCAGACACTAACATTAAATTTATTTAGATTTAGACCCAGACACAATCATTCAGAGTTTACTTAAAGAGTTCTATCTGAGAACAGCCTCCAGTGGAATGGCATTAAACCTAGGTCTCCACTGGCAAAGTGCGTTCCCTAATCCAGCTTTTTTTCTACCTATGAGAACAGCCTGATAACGCAGCCCAAAGTGCCAAAACCGAAAAAACCTCTTCTGTTTTTTTAAAGGTTCTTACAAAATTCTAATGGCACTAGACTGGTGGTGGAGAAGTTGATGCCAGTGCCAGAATAATATGATTAAGTCAAAAATCGACACAGGACGTGGTAGAGAGAGTGGTATCTTCACTCTCAAAGGTTTCTATGGGGAGTTTGCTGCAGAAAATCTTGTGATTTGTTGATGTGGAGTTGGTGAGTGGAAGAAAAAAATTATAAAGAATATATGCATGTAAAATAAAGTGGGTCCTACGCTTAGTCTAAGCATTGTGGAATCAGGGGTAGGGTCCTGGTTGTTCTTGGCATACGGAATTATGAGGTAGGTTGCCATTGCTTTCCTCGCCGCCTTTACTTTCGCCGGGTCTTAAGAGACCTAGCTACCCATTTAGTGCTGGGCGGACACAGAGGAGCATTAAAAATTTGACTTGGCTGGGACTGGGATTCGAACCCCGGACCTCTGACTTGGTAGCCTACTGCCCTACCAGTGAGCTACCGCAATGCATGTATTACTGTACTAAAAAATATTTAGTGATGTTATTCCATGATAAGGCTTCGCCAAAAAAAAAAAAAAAGTATATCATTTTGAGCAATGGCGACAGTACATAGAGTTTTTTTTTAGTTTTTTTTTTTTGTTGTTGTTTTTTTTGTTACTGCTATACTGCAGCTTCTTTGTGGTCTCGCCCATTTTACGTGATGTTACTGGGTATTTCCTGCTCACCTTTTAACCTCTGTTATTTAGAATGTAATGGAGTTTTATTTTAAAAGACAGTATATCCACTTTTGGTCGAAATCGACTTATCGATACCACCATAAACTATTCATCAAGGCGTGCATTTCTATATTACCCTGGTATCGATATCTTCATTAGTAGTTGAGAAAATTCCGAAATAAAAAAAAAAGGATATCCAGTCAGACGGTAGGTTAGCGTTCATTTTTTTAAAAAGACAATATATCCCTGATTCTTGGATATGCTTTCTTTTTTTTTAAAGGATGTTCGTGAAATTATAGTTTTATTAAAGCGGGAATATTGGATATACTTTTTTCATGTAGTTGTAGAGGAATGTGACATTTGTGAAAAGTATAGGCGTCATAAGAAAAACTGCTGCTGTGTTGAGACCTGTGACATGACGGAATATCTTACACACAAAGCTAAGTATAGAGCTGCAAGGGCAGAATACAAGAAAGATGCTGAGTCAAACACGGCGTGCCCGAAAGACATCAAAGTTTCGGCCGATTTGCAGAAGGTCATAATGCTACCTAAGATTGACGAGTTCGAGACATATATGCATTCACTCATCGCCTTGTCGCCCTTAACGAAAGATCAGCGAGCTCGGTAAGAGCGGTAAAGACACTGCAGTTTAATGGCACGAAGCAATATCAGGCAGACTTGACGAGGATATTGCTTCTGCCTTTCACGCGTACATTGAAAGTTTTCGTGATACTGAAAAACTCACAGTGTGTTTGGATAACTGATCGGGCCAAAATAAATATTGGACCCTATTTACAATGATGCTTTTTATTGCCAACTGCCCAAGATATGAAGTAAAGGAGATACACCTGAAGTATTTTGAGCCAGGGCACACATTCATGGCATCTGATGCAACACATGGGCGCATCGAAAAGCAGCTGAGAAAGATGGGCAAAGTATTCGATTTTAGAGACTTTGTGGATGCAACAAAGCAAGCGAAGTGTGAGCCGGTGGAGATGGCATTTACTGGTTTTAATGACTGGGAATCTGGTGTCAGCCAAGATGCTCTAAAGCAGCTTGGGGAAAAGCTGCCTTACAAAAATCAAATCGCTTCGGCAAGGTTCTGCAGCGGCTCTGAAGATATTTCCTACCAGCTTACATTCGGTGAGAGCGAGACAACAGTGAAGATCTTAAAAAGCTCGTTCCAGCTTGCTGAATGTCGTTGTGAAAAGCGAAGGAAACCAAGAGGTCTAGACCCGACAAAGAAAGCTGAAATAATTCAGAAGCTTCTCACGCTCATGCCAGAAAACCGACACTCGTTCTGGAAAAACATAGCTGAGGACAAAAAAGCACCAGATTTGGCAACAAATTTCTAAGGATCATAAACTCTGCAACAAATGAAACTCATTTGTCATATTTTGTCAATGTATTGTTCGTGTTTACAAACATTAAAGAAATAAAAGAAATAAAATTAAAAAGCTGCAATGACGAGGATTTATAAACAGTAAGTAAAGGCCATAACTGTAGCTAAATGACAAACTTTTGTAGTGTTTTAACCATTCAATTAAATTAGATGTACCAGTATAAAGTTTAGCCATGGTAGCATAATTATACTGAGGCGTAATACAATTAGAGAACATTTCTTTTTTGCTTATTGAACTCCAGATACTCAACAAAACACTAACGAATTTGATAGCCCAATGATAAAACTAGTTTCTGTTTTAATATTGTTCTAGAAAAGAACTATAACACTTTCATGAGGCCTGATTAAAATGTACAAAAGCAAAAAAAAGAAGAAGAAGAACAAGAAAATCTAAACTAATAGAGGTAGGCCTACCAGGTAAGCAATGACACCTCTACCACGAAATTATAATTGATACATTACATGACATTAAGAATTATAAGGATTTATAATTATGTTCACCAGTTTTACCTACCAAAGTTAGTGGCATTGTGTCGTAAATCCAAAATAAAGACGGTTCTTAACGCTAGTTTTCACTGTTTTAGATAAAGCATATTGCATAGATTAATAGTAATACTGATTTTACTCAAAGTTTCAATAAATCTTGCGGTTTACTTAAACATAAAACATCGCAAGCAAAAGAAAAAAAAACATATTTAAGCTCAAATGTTATGAAACGATTGGTAGCACAACGTTTAAAGAAGATATTTTTTCGCATGATAGAAGCAGTGGCATTCCAGTGTTTATTTCGGATGGCTTCTAAGAAATATCTAGTGAAGTTATGACCAAATTCCTGCAGTATTAAAAAAAATCCTCAACTGAGCTTAAAAAAAGTATATCCAATATTTTTTGGGAAAAAAGAAAACGATTGTTTTAATAATGAACATGACACTTTTTTTACAAAGGAAAGTAAGTGGTATATACTATCTTTTTTAAAAAATCACCTCTATCGAATTTTGACTATTTTTTTTAAAAAGAAAGTATTTCGTATAAACTGCCTTTTTTTAAAATTCAGGATATTTTCGTACAAATCAGAAAAGAAAGTTTTGTTCGTTTGAAAAAACCTTTGAGAGTTGAAAGAAGTAAAAAAACAGACACAAATACTGAATATTATTGCAACCATTTCCTCTTAGTTTTAAACATTTTTGTCACGCGGTTGCGCCTTGACGGACTAAAATATGTTTTTTCGCTCTCCTGAAAAAATACCAAAAGTGGATATGCTGTCTTTTAAAATAAAATTCCAGTGTAATGCTTTTGCAATGTAAAAAGAAACAAGGCACAATACAGCACAGTAAAGTTAACTCGGTATGCACTCGGACCTTTAGATCTACATTCCAAAAAAATGTCTTCTAAGATTCCAAAAGTTATTCATAAGATTCGAATGAATAACATAATATGCAATTATTTCAGAGGCTGTGAAGAATATGCCTTAATGTCAGATGTCGATTTGCATCATTCATTCTTTTGAAAGATCAAAGTCAAATTATGTAGCAATTATCATAGAGGCTGACACTGATGCACCGTTTTATGCGTAATTTACAAAATATGGACTCATGAAATGTCATGAAATATATTTTCTCTGGCCTGTGTTCCTTCCCTTTGCCTTGAAAATAAAACACAACTTCACACAAACTCTCCTTCCAATTTATTGTTAGATGAACATCACATTAATCTTTTGTGATCCTTAGGTACTTTTTTTTCTACCCAGGCAGTGTATCGGCTGTTACCATGGTTTCAACATCAGTATTGGGACACTAGCAAGAAACCGAATAAAAATTTAGAATTTTGTTTTTAGACGATGTGGATTTTTTGGTGCCTAAGGTATTGAGGAACGAAAAGGTCCTGATATCCTTTTCTATTGACTCTACTAATATCAGTGCGGCGAACCAAGTAAAGCATGTACAGCTTTGTCTCAGTGAGATTATCTAAATCGCCTTATGGCCGGCTATGCTATGCCTGGTTAGCAAGATACAAGTAACAAATAATAGGAAGCATGTCATCTCCCTTGAGTCTTTTGAGAATCGATTTAGAGGACAGAGTTTGCTGATGAATATGATTAGGAAGAGGGGTGACAGTGGAAGTAGATTATAAGATACCTGATGGTAATGAGCCCCGGTGCTATTCGAATTTAAGACCAGTCAAGCCTTAAGGTCTAAGTGGCTGGTTATTCTAATGATGATTAATGACGGTATTAACCAAGGATTATACTGATTTTACCTGTGTGAGCCTTTGCGGAATTTTCGAACTTGTTAATAGATTTAGAAGACACAGTGTGCAACAAGCTTATCCATTGCTATTTGTTTGATCAGCAATGAAAAAACTTAGCAATCAATAATGAGGACAAGAAAGATAATGAATTCAATATTTTTAAATACTCTGTAAGCGTACTTAACATTCAGTAAAAGTCACGCACGATTTGTGATTAACAAATGTCCATGCAATTAATTTCTCATTTTGACTCTAAAAAAATGGCGGCGCTATTTCATTTTGTAGGCCCAGGTCGAATAACCTCACATGCTTTCTTGTTGTATAGCTCCATGGGTTCACAGTAATATGGGACGCGGAAATGATGTAATTTTTGCCCTCTTTTTTTTTTTCTTTCAAGGACCGCACGAGCCGCGATGTTTCTGCAGCGCGCTATTCCTGGTGGCCGCCGGAGACTATTTGGAATTTTCTGCCTCGTTTCTCTCTCGAGTAAACAAAAATAGAAAGCGCCATCCGAATTTCGAGTGCAGAAACTGATTTTCCCTCTCCTGTCAGTTTTTGGTATCATTCGTGAAAGGAACAACCAGAATTTACTTTTAAATCATGGAGTCCTGCTTGTAGTAAGGTTGCTCGTTGATGTAACCGTTGAATTTTATGTTTTAAAGCATGTTGTCTTGATAAGCCTTCTTCAGGAAATCTATGTCTTCAGGATGCGTATCTTTTAAACTATTATAATTATAATTAATTGCGAACGATATAGCAGATAATTTGGATTATTTCTTTGATTTGCGAAATCCAAATCACCAAGTCACATATTATATGTATTCTAATGAGGGTTCATTAACGTTTCATCTATCTTGCATGAATTTTCTTTTTTTCCAGACTACACAATAGATCTGAGCGTGGATGTGGATGAAAGATTCCTCTTTCCATTTTTTAATATCTCCTAAGTTCTGTCAGATCTAGAACTGCGCCGGTTGCACACGTCAAGCGTTTTGACCTTAACACAATAGATCTCTTTATCCCCGCTTTTTCTCCTTTGATCTCTATCTCCAAGTGTAGCCTATTTGTGTACTTGTCTAGCTGGTCTTCCATTAACGCAAGTTGACCATCACAACTTCCAGCTCTAGCAAGTTAGTTTATTGAAAAAGGTATACAAGTTAGGCTTTTTACAGGATCATAAACATCTAACTTCTTTTTTTCCTCCTTTGTAAAAGTTATTTGTTTTCTTTTTTCTTTATATACAAGACAAAACCATAACAAAGGGCATAGATTTTCTTATAGACGAAAAGTTAAGCAAATGCAAAATTCGAAACGAAAATAATATAGTATGGTGAAGACAATTGATTTTTTTGTGGACATATTTTTACCACCGCGGAATAATTTGCCTTGCTTTCTCCGCCTTCTATACTTTGCAAAGTATTGACTCATTGTCCAAATGGTGCATTATGATGTCATAACACAAGATTAAAAGACGTATATCTCTACAAGCCTTGCGAACATTTACGAGCATTGTACCAAGTATAGAAGAGAAATGCAGTATGCAGCAGCCTATGTAAGAGATGTAGCCGCCGAAATGGTGCTGGATAGACACTGGGCAGCTGATGAAGCTCAGTGACCCGAACTGGGAATCGAACCTGCCGCCTTTGAAATGTCAGGCAATTGCCCTACCCATTGTCAGGCACTTTAGGGAATCTTTGAAAGACTTTTCAAACTGTAAAATAAACTTTTATGTACAAGGAACTGAAAAATATTCAAAATAGATCATTAAACTATTAAAGAAATACTATCCAAAATTAGTAGGATTTGGATTTTTGTGTAGAGCCAATTAACAACAAATTGATCTCAGGCTTTCAGGCCCTCCGTCAAGCCAGAACGCTATAAACGAGGCTCGAAACAGTAACAATAGATATCTGCAGAAATCAAGGCGTGTTCGCTACCCACTGTGCCGGCAGCGTCCCAAAACCAGTGATGGGATTATAGTTTGTTATTTCTTGGCAGTGGAACCATTCACAATTATGAACAGTGCAAACAAATTACTTGACATAGTAACAGTGTGTGTGTATGTGTGTGTGTGTGTCTCTCTCTCTCTCTCTCTCTCTCTCTCTCTCTCTCTCTCTCTCTCTCTGCCTATTAAGCTTACCACATCCCGATAGGCGTGAAAAACCAAAGATTGCCAGTCTCATTATTGTCTTAATTATTATGGCCATGGCCGCCATCATTATCACCAGTACATGCACTAATACCATCATCATCATCATCATCATCATCATCATCATCATCATCATCATCATCATCACCTCCACCACCACCAACCCATCAACAACAACATCATCATCACTATGATCATCATCCTTATAACCATCATAGTCATCAGACAATATGATCCTTATTATTGTCATCATCATCTTAGTGAGAAAACCGTATTTTATCCAATATAAGCGTACGGACAAACTTACGGAAGTGAGTTATTCTTAAAGTTCAACGAAATCGATTTAGAAAAAAACAAAGACCCCCCTCCACACACTCACACATTCAAATCCTCCACCACCCATTCTTGCCCTATTTTGTATTTCAGAACTTAGACCCATCACTTTGCAGGCTAGCCAAAATGAAGTGTCAATCTATAGTTTAACTCTGTCCCCAGGGCTGACAAGGAACCAAACTTCTTTTTTTTTATTTTTAACCAAGGAAGATTTTTTAATGAGTCGGCAGGACAATAATGTGTGAAGATCCTATTTTCTTAATAACTTGAGAAGCCTTGAAATATAGATTGCGAAGAGCTGCCCTATTATTCCCCAATTATTTCTTTTCAAGTCTATTTTGCATAATGTGGTTGGTCATCCTAAAATATTTATCAACAATAAAGTTTCGTAAAAGTAAAGAAATAAATTAGAAGATCACACACAGAATTCAGAAATATCTTTTTTACTCTCAAAATCACCGCAATTGATTGTGCTTTACGTCACAAAACATTGAAGTCCCGGGGCGAAGTTGAGCATTCGGTTTTTTTCGGTTGACATCAGTCAATTGAACAGGTTTGAGCTTCACTTAATAGGGACAAATGTGCCAACCTGATTTCCTCCCTCTGCTGACTTTCAATGTCACGTACTTTTTTTGGCGGCCAGTAGTTAGAAACCTTGCTCTTAAATATGTAGGGATTTTCTACCTCGAGTTTGAGCCTGTCACTGGTTTCCAGCTTCGTGAGAGCAGAAGTGCTTGAGATCGTCAGATGGTGAACAGGTTATTCAAAACTAACTGACTGGCAAATTAATTTTTA
>BLXT01007492.1:1370045-1380054 GCA_019648995.1 Plakobranchus ocellatus | reverse complement strand
AATTTTTTTTTTTTTTTATAATTATAATGCCCCTATTTTGAATTGCATATTTTTTTGTATTTACCTGCCCAATTTTCATTTTTTGTGTCGGCTCAAAGCTAAATTATTGATAATCATTATCAATGCCATCAATTTTATTATCACCACCACTACTACCACCTTTGTGTGCGTCATTGTTCCAGGCAACATGACTTAATTTTTTGGTTTGTCGCTCGAAGATGCATAATTAGCTCAGACCTTTTCGACCTTGATGCTAAACTCAGATGACAGACATACTGTGCTAGAAGTCTACAAGCATGCCTTTAATTATATATATATGATGGTATATAATATATATATATATTTTTTTTTTTCCTACAGTTTTCTGTCGTGTGATCCACAAACTAAATTGAAGAGATTGCCAAAAATTGTACGAGCTGTGACCTCTTACTTGGTCCGAAATCATATAACACAATTCTTCCCAATCTCTCTCTCTCTCTCTCTCTCTCTCTCTCTCTCTCTCTCTCTCTTCCACCCTTTTTTATGCATCTCTATCTACATTTATCTGTTTGTCCATGTCTGTGTCTGCCTCTCGCTCAATCTCCAGGTATTGTTGTTGCTGATGACGATCGGGATGATGATGGTGTTAGTGGTGATGATGGTGATGGCGATGGTGATGGTGATGGTGATGGTGATGGTGATGGTGATAGTGCTGGTGATGGTGATAGGGATGGTGATGATGATTGTGATGATGATGGTGATGATTATGATAATGATGATGAGATTGTGACAATCGGTTGCTGTGAGTGTGAATTGAGTCTAGATCTAGATTTAGATCTTTTGTTCAATTTTTGGCAAGACTTGGAGTAATTTCTGTTCTTCAGTCTATTATAAAGAACTCATTGTCATAGTCAGTGTTCAACTAGATCTATAACTAAACAGCACATATTTAAGCCATTCGTGACAATGATGATGATGATCATGGTAATGGTTGTATGTGCGGCGGCAGGACCTGCGGCAAGGGCGGTCGCTAAGACACTGAAGGTGTTATGGCGGTAGTGCAGTTGAAAATATTATGCTGGCCACGATTAAAACAAAAAGAGTTATTGAATAAGTTTTTGACATATATGTAATATACTATTTCGAATTCTCTGACACAGGGAGGCGATATCAAACAAACTAATGAAAAGATAGCCCTGCAGTTATGAATAGACCAATCAGGTGCCATTCTTCATCGACAAGAAGGAGAAGTTCTTCCCCGAGACGACGCACTACCAATCGAAATGATTTGCATGATGCTGATACATTTCAGCCTCAGCATTCACAAGATGAGGAAGGACCGTCAAGGCGGAATCATAGCCATAGCAGGGCGAGTCGCTCATCCCAATATTGCTCTAGGGGTAGGCAATACACGCAACGTCTAAGCTCTGAAAGCCGGTGCGCACACCAGCGTGATGAACGACATTCAAGAGGAAGACGTGCTTATTTTGGAAGTAGAAACTTCAATAGCCTGTCAGTCGTAAGACCCTTTTACCACCATTTCTGTCTAAGGGGAACACCCTCGAATCAATACAATAATAATAGACAGCAACGCGAGGCTCCCGAGAACTCACTTCGCTCACAACGCCCTTTCCAAAGAGCGCAACCCTCCAGGTTTAATACTCGTATTTTTCATAGGGGTCAATACCCTGCTTACGGTAATGCACATATTGGACGACCTTTAAGTCGACATGAGCGAACAGCCTTTGACCATGATTGTGATTTTTCTGAAAGAGATTTCACTCAAAATAATCAGCATTACACTGGAGCGAATATTTGCACTAGTCAAAGTTCCTATTTACGCGCTATTCCATTTGCTCGAAACCGATCCAGAACTAGGCATCCATGTAGGCAACCTAGGCTAAATTTTGATTACCGTTTTCCCCCACGTAGAAATGGAAATCACACAGAAAACTCGACTAGCCACAACTATTTATCTTCTAATGCCCGTACTGATTCCGTCCTACAAGTCTGCTACAATGCAAATCCAAATTCTCACCAAAACCCAAATAATCAGCGGTATGGCGGAATACATGGGCAGATGTCTCATGGACGTTGCATAAGTGCAGGGAATCATGAGAACAGCTCAACCGACATTTTGTTTCAACTAACATGTGGCGTAGATGAAAGACATTTAATGTCCGCTTCATATCAAAGGAATCCATTAACCTATGAAGTTAGAACTGCTGATGACCTTATTTCGTATCAATCATCTCTCGATCTCTTGGACAATATTACCATTTCCATCGGCAGCCTCAGGATGAGAGTGATTTTGTGGAGTCCGGACAGGACATTTTTCATTATCACATAGATGCTATGGAGAACCTTGTGGGGCGATGCATTTTCCTTGATTTAAATTGGCAAGTAAACAGTGAATTTCAGGGGCGCCAGTTGTATATAACAGACGATTCAATTAAATGCACTTCATTTTACCATGTAATCTATTTTATTTCGAATTGACTTCCACATTGCATATAATATTAGGATGATTTTAGTCATATATCTTTTATATAAGAGGAATAAATATATATTGATCCTAGGAAGGTGTTTCCTTTCAACATTTCTTTTGCAGTAATTGTAACTATTTCAAATATTTTAATTTTTTTTTCCTTCGTCCACTTATTTTTTTAAACGATTTATTGTGTCTGACCAGCCGAATGCCACGGATTTTAATGACTTTTTTCATTTTTTGTTTGCCGTTTTTTTTTTCTTAATATAATTTGAACTGTGGGCTAATGGTAATTTTTAAACATTGTTAAACAATGTTACACAATTGCATCAATTAAAAAAAAAAAATGTGAAATCAAGTAAGAATAATTCAATAAAGGCAGAAATGATTTTAAAAAAAAGATTCAAAATTGTATCAAATTAGTGTTTAATTTATTTTCTTCAGTCCAATTTCTCGTCGCAAAACGGAAATACCAAGCGTTCGTACTAGAGAAATCAAGACCGACTCAAATAAAAAAAACAACCATAATTTGATTCTTATGATTCAAAAGGTTCTGACATACCGGCTTTGAGCCAAAATAAACAAACAAACAAATAAATCGACTGGAAAAATCGAAATCTAATGCACTGTAGAGGAATTTCAGTTTTTCTACTTATTTTTATTAAAAAAAAAATATTCAAAATAACATAATACACTTACTATGCCAATTTTTTTATAAGACAGTTCCTATAATGTATGCGAGTGTTCTGCAATCGAAAAATACTCTCATACCACATTCTACCTTCGGAATATTATAGAAAATGATAAGCCACAGGTCTATCAGTACCTAAAGACGTCAATAAATACGAAGGTGTAAAGAACAGCCCAATAAAAATATAATATAATACATTTTTTTTTAATTGATTGGGCCAGATGCTATTCATAAATGCCGTTTTGAAAAAAATGTCTGTTATTCATCGCAATAGATGTGTTACTTGAATAAGTCTACATTATTTGATGCAATCTTCAACTGCACCTCTTAATCTATATCTATTTTTGTTCCTCTCCTGACTACGACATAACTATTTCTGGATAAAGATCTAGTTTTTCATAGCGAAAAAAATAATGCGTGCTAAAACAATAATAAATTTCAATAATAATTTCTTCCCTCACTGCAAATACCTGGGTAGTCGTTAATTTATCTGAATTATATGAAACAAAAATAATGATAATACACAGATTTGCTATACTCCTCTTTTAATATATGCATATTTTCGATTCAAACTGCTGCGTTTTGGTGCCAATATAATAGTCTTTGGCTTTTCCCGCCTATACCTATTGTGCCCAGGCCTCCAACAACTTCTCTTTTGGGCGCAATCAAAGGTTTGGGGTAGTCTATCTTGCATAGTATCTCTATCGCGCTTAAATCTAAACGGTGTCTAACGTCAACGCCAGTCCTTTTAATTTAATGAGACTTGCATTTAGTTTAGTGATATATTGCATTACGCTGATGTACGTCCAATTGCCACATTTCATTTCGATATATATATTTTTTTTTTTTTTTTTTTTTNNTAAAACACAATTTGGCGTACTTTACTAAACGACTTAGAATTATTGCTCTATGATAAATTATTATTAACTGCTTTTCTAACAACAAAGTATGTTTTGATGCAGTCATTGAAGCCAACAAAGAAGTTGACCAAGGAAATTGAAAAAACGGATATGATTTAAAAAAGGAGCATATCGGTTATAATGGAGAGGCGGTACAAGGCCAAACTCAAGAAGGTGAACAAAAATAAAACAAATCCAAATTTGTTCAAAATCTAGGCCTAGTTTTAAATTCACAAAAGAGTCCGTCCTCAGATCCAAAACATAACAAAATCTTGGCATGATGTAGACACGAGCCAAATTATAAACTTTTAAAGTGAATTTAATGTAAATCTTGTATGTCCACATGTGTGTGTGTATGTGGGTGGGTGTGGAAAAAAGAGAAATGGGAGGGAGTTAGGATATATAATTTAATATAACACTAGAGAGGTATTGGACCAGAGGTAGATCTATGTAGATGTATAAATATCGATCCTCGATCCTCCAACTCTTCAATCGGTAGACAAGGGCTAAAGGGAAATCAAGGGGGGCCTATTTATTTTAGTGAGCACTAACGATTACATGAGGCAACCCATGACTATTCAGTTTGTCTTTAGTAGCTTAGTCTACCAAACAGGCACTGCAAATTACTTTTTTTTAAAAATCCATGAGGTCTGTTTAATTGAATACAAGGATCGCCACAAACCGTACTTCAATAGATCTGCAACTAGAGTCAGTAGAGTTAGATCTGGTCCTCCGCATAAGTATTGCTAGAAAATTAAGGGACGTAAAACAAATTAGGAAAATAATTAGAGTAAGACTTGGATTAATGCTAGAAAAATTAATTTTTCCTCAAGAAATAGCATGGGTCTAATTATATGAAAAATAATTCCTTGGCTAAGAGAAAAATGATTGCTTAAAATGCAAAAAAAAAACAAAATAAATAAATAAATAAATGAAAAAATAAAAAAGAAACATAGAAAGATGACAACCTGCTACATAAATGACTCAAAGAAAAGAAATACCACTATCACTACCACTACCAATGTCGCCGCCACCACCACCAACACCACCACTACCACCACCGCTGCTGCTGCTGCTGTTGCTGCTGCTGCTGCTGCTGCTGCTGCTGCTGCTGCTGCTACTACTACTACTACTACTACTACTACTACTACTACTTCTACTACTACTACAACTACTCCTACCACTACTATTTCTTCTTTTCTACCTTCACTACAAATGCTAATACTACTATGGGGCGGCGGTAATACACTTGCTAGCAAATTCCCCCTGAGATCTGCAGGGACCCTTTCGCCGCGGGCTCGAGCCCCGTCACCGGCTCCCCGGTCTGACGGAGGGCCTGAAAGCCTGAGATCACCTTGTTGTGGACTATCTTTATAGAAAAAAAAACAACTAAACAAACAAAAACAAAAAAAAAAAAAAACGAAAAAACAATCGCTACTACGACTACCAATAATAATAAATATAATATAACAATAAAATAATAACGACAAGCATAATGACCACGACCACGACCACGACAACAACGACAACGACAACGACAACGACAAGAACAAGAACAAGAACAAGAACAAGAACAAGAACAACAATAACAATAACAATAGCAACAACAACAACAACAATAATAATAATAATAATAATAATAATAATAATAATAATAATAATAATAATAATAATAATAAAAATAATAATAATAATAATAACAATAAAAATAATAATGATGATGATGACAACAACAACAACAACAGCAACAACAACAACAACAACAACAACAACAACAACAACAACAACAACAACAACAACAACAACAACAACAACAACAACAGCAATAAAAACAACAACAACAGCAACAGCACCAATAGCAACAACAACAATAACAACAACAACAGTATGTAAAACATTGCCATTTGTTAAAGTCGGAAGTGATTCTTTCGTTTCTCCTGTGTGTGTTCATATGAGATAATAAAAAGTTTAAATTCTGTATAAGGTCTTTAGAATGTCGATAATTTGAAGGATTTGTTAGCTACTTAGTTCTTTTTGGAAGCCGCAGGCGATCAAGTCCAAGGTTCGCAATCACCGGATTTTCGCAAGCTCTTTTCGATATTTTGCGGTTTGGACCCTTATAACTAACTTGGGAGTAATTTACGAAGTAAGCTTTGTTTCTTTTCTCTTCTTTAGAATAGAATTAGCATTATTAATTGATTTTAAAAAGTAGCTTTCCTCAAAAACACTTATTGTGCTTTACTCTCTTCCAGAAAGATTAATGAAAAGGAAAAAAATCGATAAACATGCGATTGAATACTATGATACTTGACCTTATTGAATCTCTATTAAGATTTCTCAATAAATTTATTGCATTTTCTTTTCTTTATTTCCAATAGCATAGTATTTGCCTGATCTTTATGTTTAAAAATCTAAGCAACTATTTTAAAGTATGTCGGGAATGTGTCCATGCGACTTTCTATTTTGTTTTGTTAATGTGACATTGAAATTCTGACGGCGTCCTAGTTGATAAATCAACGTTATTTGTTCAGTGACCGCGGCCCCTGATTCTCTAAATCAGGTATCAATCTCGGTAACTCGCCGCCCCTCAACAAAAGATCTTGTACCTTTTGACACCTAAAAAGAGCAAACATCATTTGAGCAGTTAAACAATTGAATTGTTGCACTATTTAGCTATAAGCTAGAAGTAGGCAGTCTCCTTGATTTCGTGCCATCTTCGAGCGTCTCGATAAGATCGTCATGAAACGAACGTTATCGTGGCTGTTAATTGCGACAGTTTGCAGCCTCTTCTTCTTTCTACTTTTTTAAATAGACAATACTGCCTCTCCCTCTCCCCCGCCTCTCTCCACCCCATTCGCCTGTATGGTTATCTCAAAGAAATCCTCTAATCCCAAGTGCAATCTTGTTAGCAAAGGCGAAACAAACAAGTTACAAAATTCCAATTTCTAGGTTACCTGATAACATCAGATGGCAGATGCACAAGTGAATAAGTAAAAGAATAGCTATGGCCAAAGATACATTCCAAAAAATGAAACTAATACTGGCAAATAGAAACACAACTATGAAAACCAAAATAAAGGGCAATTAAAACGAATATATGGTCAGTACTTTTGTATGGAAGTAAGTGTTGGACAATAAAGAAGGAAATAAAGAAAAAAACTAGAAGCAGAAGAGATGTGGTTTATCAGAAGAATGATAAAGATGTCATGGAGAGAAAAAAAGGCCATATGAATTGGTACTAGAGCGATCACTAAATGAAACGATAAGACAGAAGCAACTACAGTTTTTAGCCATATTTGCCGACTCAAGGGTTTAGAACACTTAGCAATCACCGGAAAGATTGAAGGCAAACGCAATAGAAGTAGACAGAGAGAATAACTTTATTGAAAGTCTTAAGTCATGGGCAATAGGCAAGGGTAGCAATAACAATTTTATTAAGTTAAATGAGAATAGGTTTGAGTGGAGAAACATGATCGCCAATGCTGTTCCAGACAAGGTACCTGAAGAAGAAGAAGACGCATACATATACATATAATGTGTGCGAATCGAATCCAATAAATCAGATTTTTGTTGTGGAGTTGCATCGATTCTTGTCTTTTTTAGATAGCTTCGAGCGCCACCCATGGCCTTAAAAGCATAGAACGCAAAACAAAAATAAATGAGGATTGTCATTGCCCAATTCATTACAACACGTTTGATTTCTAGGGCTTATTTTGAAGCATTTTGGAATAAAAGTGAATGGAAGGATGACAGATAACACCCCTTTTGTAGATGATCGGTCTGAATTGCAGTCGATGAAATTAATTCATACAAGGTAATAGATGACTTGTATATTTAGCATGGAAAGCAAGGGATTGAAGGCAAACGCAGTAGAAGTAGACAGAGGATAACTTTTACTGAAAGTCTTAAGTCATGGGCAATAGGCAAAGGTAGCAATAACAACTTTATAGAATTAACTGAGAATAGGTTTGAGTGGAGGAACATGATCGCCAATGTCTGTTCCAGACGAGGTCCCTGATGATGATGATGATCTTTAATTTCATGTAGAAAAAACGCAAACAGTGGATGCCACTGTCTCCTTTCGACAGCCGTCTCGTCGCTACACTTCAAGGTGACACCAGACCAGTTTGCTCGAAAGGTAAATAGAATGACCTGTATGCCTTTTTCATCTGTTAAAATAATTATTGTGCATGCATACCTTTTGACAACCGTCTCGTCGCAACATTTCAAGGTGACACGACCAATTTACCAGTAGGTTGATTTTTATGCCTTTTGACCTTTTCAGACGGTAATGATGGCCTGTTGTACCGATTATTTTAAGTTAAAAAAAAAATTTTTTTTGCCTAGCACTTCGAGCTGCACCAGGTCAAGATTATTTAGGTTCATGTATTAATGTTAGATTAAAAAAAAAAAAGAAAACAAAAAACAAAAACAAAAAATCACACCAGACAAAAAATTAAAAGCGACAGATATATTCGTGAATGTCGATTGTTCATTCAATCTTAAGTTTTTCTGTAATGTTTGATCTACAAATTATTTTCATTTATCAAGACAAACAATAAAAAACAAAAAATCAAATTGAATATGCTTGTTTATAAAAGATACATGTAGTACAGCCTGATCACCTCAGACTTTTGACCGCTGAATGCTTGTGATAATTATGTTGATCAGGTTATCAGGTGGTAGTATGACGACAGGTCCCAGTAGTTTCTAGATGGCTGATATCGCTAATCCAAGCTCTACGGGCCCAAAATCTTTTTCTCGTGTCCTCAAGTCAGAGGATCGTGAGACGAATAAACTCAGAACTGCTAAAATTTAATGTTCACCTTCAAACTAGATGCGAGATGACAAATGTTTTTTTTTTTTTCATTACGAAAGGCTTATTCGAAAGTGTAAATAATGTCTACTACAACCGTTTTGTTAATATATTTTACTTATTGCTTAAACTTAAACAAGTGAAATAAGTAAAAGAATAGCCATGGCTAAAGATACATTCCAAAAAGTGAAACCTATACTGGCGAATAGAAATATAAGAATGACAACCAAAATAAGGGTAATTAAAACATATGTATGGTCAGTACTTTTGTATGGTAGTGAGTGTTGGACAATAAAAAAATAGAAAAAAACTAGAAGCAGTAGAGATGTGCTTTATCAGAAGAATGATGAGGATATCATGGACAGAAAAAAGTCAAATGAATTGGTTCTGAAAGAGGTTAATCTTGAGCAGTCACTAATTAAAACCATTAGACAGAGGCAACTACAGTTTTTAGTCCATATTTGTCGCCTTAAGGGTTTAGAACACTTAGCAATCAATGGAAAGATTGAAGGCAAACGCAGTAGAGGTAGACAGAGAATAACTTTTATTGAAAATCTTAAGTCATGGGCAATAGGCAGTGAAAATAGGTATGAGAGGAGGCACATGATCGCCAATGTCTGTTCCAGACAAGGTACCTGATGATGATGATTGCTTAAACTGCTTTATGTTGAATAAATAAAAGCACGATTGATTTTTCCGGACACAATTTCAAGTATCAAAGAAAATTTACGTTGGATTTTTTTTTTTTTTGTTATAGTGTTTGAAAGAGCGATCGACGATATGCAGGTTGGGTAAAACTTGAAAAAATATTTTTTAAGCGCAGAAACTTATACGAATTACGAATACACATATAATTTTTAAAAAATAAAAAGGCCAAACTGCTCATCGCGAACCATTTTTCTCCACACATATAATATCAGAACTAAATTCAAAATAACTTCCTTTTTTAAAGAAAAATTTAGCTTAAGTAGAGTGCTCTTCGTATTCCAAATTAAGCTCTGAATTTTTAACTTAATTTTCAGTTTGTAAAGACCTCGAAGTAACTAGGGCAGAATTAAAGACAACATTAAATTTTTATTTTCTGTGGGTTTTTTCAATAAAATATTTGGAGGAGATAAAAAAAAAAAAAAAAAAAA